>PVJD01006778.1:0-93363 GCA_004026545.1 Mormoops blainvillei | reverse complement strand
ACTGCCAACCTAGAATTCAAAACTTACTGAAAATATCCTTCAAAAGTGGGGCAAATGTCAAGACATTCTAAGAAACACAAAAAAACTAAGTTAATTTGTCACCATCTTGAAAGAAAGAAAAAGAAAGAGAAAGAGAGAGAGAGGAATGAAAGAAAGAAAGAAAGAAAGAAAGAAAGAAAGAAAGAAAGAAAGAAAGAAAGAAAGAAAGAAAGAAAGAAAGAAAGAAAGAAAGAAGAAAGAAAGAAAGAGAGAGGAAGGAAGGAAGGAAGGAAGGAAGGAAGGAAGGAAGGAAGGAAGGAAGGAAGGAAGGAAGGAAGGAAGGAAGGAGGGAAGAGGGAGGGAGGAAGGGAAAAACAAAAAGGACAGGGAAGGGAGGGGAAGGAAGGAGGGAAAGAAACTCTTCTTTACAGAAGAAAGTCCACAAATAAATGTTTTAGTATTTTAGGATTTCAATAATGCCAAAGTATCACTTTACAACCACACAACTTACTAAGGATAAAGGGAAAATTGTACCCATATAGTAAGAGACCTGGCAACAACCATCTCAAGCAAATACTGTAGTCAAGCTTAGTATCTCTAATATTAAGCAACCTGACCTTATGTGTCTCCCAATGCAGACACATCCCTATTAAATATTCTTGAAAAATATACTAACTTGAATATAGACAAATGTTTAGACATAATTTCTAATGTACCCGGTATTTCATGAGTTAGAGGAACAAGTTAGAGATCATGTGGAAACAATGAGGCAAATTCAAAATAAAGGGCATTCCTTACTACTACCGGCCTGGATTCTTCAAAAGGTCAATGTCATTACAAAATAGGAAACAGGTCTAGACTAAAAAGATTTAATAATCAAAGTCAATGTGTGAACCTTGGTTGGAATTTCATTCTGTAAAAATAATAAATCATCTATAATGGCCATACTTGGGAAAATTAGGGAAGTTTAAATACGAACCAGAAAAAGGAAGGGAAGGGGAGGGGGAGGGAGGGGAGGAAAGAAGAAGAAAGGGAGGGAGATATATTAGAATGTATTGTTAATTTTCTTAAGTGTGGTGGTGGTATAATGCTCATAGAGAATTTTTTATTTTTATGAGATATGTGTTGAAATATTTAGAATAAGGTACCATGATGTCTAAAATATACTCTTAAGTGGTGCAGTAAAGATACAGTTAATTGTTGAAATCTGAGTGGAGACTATATAAAAATGCATTTTGTTTTTCTATTTTCTGTATGCTTGAAATTTCCCCTACTTCAAAAGTGGGAATGCAGAATAATCCTTTATATAATTTATATATAATGAATAATTTTTTTAATCCCCAGTGGAAGCAACTTAGCCATAGTATAAATATCTATTGGGTAGGTCTTTATCTGTTTTAAGTAACATAATCAAATATAAAATGGTTTATGGGAATGGGTGGAAGACAATTTATTCTTTAAGTAGACAGATAAAATTTCAGACATGTTTAGATACAGATGCTCAAATGGTATCGCAACAAATCCTTCTGTCCCACCTCCAGCTCTGGTTTCTACTCAGATAAGCCTAGAGGATCATGGAAACCACCAGTGCCTCCCCTTAATTCCTACCTGAAAGCAAGCCTTGCAGAAAGAAGGTTCCTCGTTTTCAAAGTCCCAACAAAAGTCCCTCAGGTCAGCTCTGAACTAATCATTGTGTTAAACATAGTTGAATATATCAACAGGCCTGTTTGAGACATATGCCTACCTTATAATCATGGGTGAAGCCAACTACACTAACAGCAAGTGGTCAGAGCTCCTCACAGTTTAACAGAAGGAAAACCTTCTGTTAAAACAACATATAGGCAAAATGATGACCAACTGCAGATTCTTCCCTCTTTAATGGAGGTATGGGGAATGCAGAGACCTGGACTGTACAGGACATCCAAAGTGAGGACTGACATGGCTCCTTGATCTTGCCCTTCTAGCCTCTAGAACTGTGAAAATTAAAATTCTGTTATTTAAAAAAAAAGGGAGGAGACTGACATCTCAAGCAAGGAAAGCCCAGAGAGTGGACTGCTAACAGAAAATTATTTTTGCAAATGGATTAATAGGAAGCTTTCACCTGTAAGACACAGAAGAGCTGAGCAAAGTGTGCTGCAAACCAAATTCCTAATGCTGGGACATCTTTGAGGCATCTACAAATGCAATGTCTCCTCCATCTGGCCACACAACTGCCCCTCATCACCTGGTTTTCAGGGGTCTCCTCCACAGAGACTCTCTCTTAGGGCTCCATCACCCCTGCAGGTGGCCTTCTTGGGCAAAGCCCCTGTATGTTCATTCCAGAACAGTTCTGCTTTTTCTCCTGAACAACTCCATCTGGCCCAGATAAAACACTCATGCATCACTGGCACCACAAAAGCTGTTAAGGCTCCACATTGCGGTGAGGTCATTTTTCCTTACTTGTCTTTCGGAGTAGCTTGCTACCCAAAGTCCTCAGCCTTTAAATTTCTTAGGCCAGGGCCAAGTACTAGTACCTTCTGCTCTTTCAACATCAAAGGTACCAATTAATAAGATCTTTGTGATCCTTTCAGAATGCTCTCATGTTATATAAAGCAAGGGGCAAGTCTCACCACCATGGGAAAGCAAAACATACCAGCTCCCCAACATTTTTTTTGAAAAATACTGTCTCCCTTCTCACTTTAACCTCAACCCTTTTACGTTCAAAAAAGGATGTTGGATGAGGATTTACGGTATTGGACTTTTTGATACTTCCTTTGCAAATAGACATCAGTGATCTAGCATCCCCCCAATCCCCACTTGGGAGTGACAGATTATTAGCCACCTATTGCTTTTGTTCTTGGGCCTTCCATTGATACTGAGATGCCAAGAATCCCATATTAATATCCTTATTCCACTTGATTGACTTAGCCCAGTAATGATTTATCCCTGGGAATGATACCTTACCAACCAAATAGTAATGGAGTTATGGCTTTAAGGGAGAAAGGCAACCAACTGCGTATCACAGAGCAGAATTCACATTTTTACCTAGGAAAAGGCCTATTTACATCAAATGGATGAGGACAAATGGAGCTATACAAGGAAGTTTATTGTCTTGAGCTAGAGAAGGTTGAAATTTGACTTTTTTAAAACAAGTTGCTAGACTCTAAGCATATAAACTTCCCTCTGTGTATTCTAACCACCATATTTCCAGTGCCTGGCATGAAGCCCAAGGTCTATAAATGCTTATTGATTGGCTGACTACGTACCAGTTACTTCATTATAGAAGAGTTTGTTTGCAACAGATTCATTAAAGCCCATATCCTTACATATGTGATCACATAGTATAAGCATGCATTCTATATATTTTAACTACTGTTCTTGCAATGTTCCTGCCATGTTGTGTATTCGTCAAGAGTTAAAATTTAAGAGTTTCTGCATAAATACAATTTCAATCCACAATCCAATTAATGCATTAAAAGCTGACAGAGTTTTGCTAAAAATCACCATTTGTCATGGATTCTGTGCCCTGGTATTATCCCCACAGATACAGAAGGCTAAAAAGGGCCACCTATTATTGAAGAGATGTATCTAAAAGATCTCTCAGGCTGCCTGTAATAATCTCCATTATGTATAATGACCATTTTGATAATAGTCTTTAGAAGAGGTAATGGCCCTGCTGAACGGTTATTACCTGTCTGTTCATGCTGGAAGCAAGATGCAGAAGCCAGAGGGGACAGTCAAATGGTCCTTGTGGTGCATTCTGATGAAATAAGAAATATTTAACAGAATGCAAGAAACAGACAAGTGAGCGCCTTTTGCGGCAGAACTGGCTGTCTCTCTGCCACAAGCCTTCCTGGATTTCATTATTTAAAGCAAATGCTCCCAATAATGGACCTGCTCTCAGCCTTCAGACCAATTTCATCTGAAGCATCAATAGCTGGTCTATTAAGAGGAAGGGGAAAAGACAACTGAACTGTTACCGTATTCCTTCCTGTATTATTGCTAGTGGAGTAAGCCCATGACAACAGAAACTCCGGTGAGGGCTAGGGGATTGTTTCTAATGGGTGCAAAAAGGGGAGGCCTACCTGTGGCTTAGGTCAAACTGAGGACATATCATGGTTCCAGGGACCAAATTTGATCCAGGCTCAGCCACGGCTTTAACTAGAAAACACACCATCCCTCTGCAAACGGTAATTTCAGAGTCTCGGTAGCTGCATGCCTATGGGGCAAATATCATGCAATCTCCTGGGAGATTTTACAAAGCTTAGAGAAGGTTCCCCTCTACCTCTAAAATCATCCTTATGCTTCCAATAAAATGGGGGAGGGAATAAGTCCCGTCAAAAGTATAATACAAGCTTTTAATAGGAAAATGGTTGAAGGAGACTTTTTCCCAAAAGGACTCTGCAGAATGAGGTCCCAATTGTTCACAGGCATTATTGGTGGGGAAGGGGAATGTAGTAGTCAAATGTGACCGGTAAACTCCAGACTGAACTAATACAAACAGACTGTTTTTTTGCAAAGGATGACTTCTTTTGCAAAGGATGCCTTTTTTTTGCAAAGGATGCCCTTTTTTTGCAAAGGATGCCTTTACCATGTTCACGTGCATTTGAATCTCCAAATAGGGGAAGATATAGTGGGGATAAAGTAATACAGGTAAGTGATTCCCCAAAGCAGTTAGTTATCCCAGGGCACTTTATTTATTTATAGAAATGTGTGAGAAGTACTCTGCCACTGGTCTATAACTGTAATGTCCAGTATAGTGGTAACTAACCCCATATGGATATTTACATTTAAATTAATTAAAATTAAATAATTTAAAGCAGTTGCCCAGCCACACAAGCCATATTAAAAGTGCTTAATTAGCTACAAGTGGCTAGTGGCAGCTCTATCAAAGAGTGCAGATATAGGATGCTTTCATCATTACAGAAATTTTCATTGGGTAGCACTGTTCTGAATAATAGATAGCCTTCTACATAGGATTTGAAATGTAGCGTTTTTACTGATCAAGTAATAACTGTTATAAACCGCATGCTCATTCTCAAAATGGATTTTCCCTCCACAGAAAATAAATGAGAACTATGGCAGAATATCTGATATCAATACGAATCCTAAATTCACACAATTATAACACTTAATGGAGATAAAATCTAAGGAACATAGAAACTGAAAAAAGTTGGGAGAATTTGAAATCAGGGAAACCTCCATGGACAGCAGTAGCTAAAGGCTCAAAGGTGAGAAGAGGAGAAAGTTAACTTGAGCGAAAACTGTTTCTGGCACAGAGGTTAAAAGAACCACATAGATTTGTTCAAACCAATAAGTAATCCATAACTAAAATATTCTCGTAAGATTCCAAGTTGTGAATGTTTTCTCTTCTAGTGACTATAATTTAGAAAATATTCTTTTATTGATCTTTGCTGGGTCAAGGAGGGCGAATTGATTTGAATGCATAATGCTTAGTATAGTCCTTGGCAAACAGTAAATATTCAAAATGTGTACATTGAAGGACAGAGAAATTCAATACAACAAATATTTTAAAGCACCTCACGCTAATCATTCTGCTAAAGAGTGATGCAAAGATACCTGAGGTTTAGCCTCTGCCTTCAAAAAGCTCACAGTTGTCCAAACACAAAAACAAGTTTGCCAACAAGACTGTATGTACACAGACATAAATAAAACATGTGGAAATTCAAAAGAGATTGAGATCACATCCAGACAGGAAGATAAGGAAGGGTTTCATGGAAAAGGTAACATATGAAATGGATATTTAACAATTAGAACTTTGATTGGTTTACATGAAGGAACAAAGATGGGCACATTTTGAGAAAACCCAGAACATGGGCATATATAAAATCTACCAGTATTTATGGTGAAACTCAGGCTAACTATCCCAGTCTTAATAGACCTAACAGAGATGAAAAACTACTTTGGTCACCTACCAGGTCTGGAACTGGAAGTGTGTGACTCCCAAGCTGGAGGGATGCCTGAGGTTAGACACACATAATCTACATTTCTCTGTTTAAAAGTAGGCATGGAATCTACTAAAAAGGAGTTGCTCTAAATCTCTGACTATAGGAGATGGAATTCTGGGCTGCAGAAATCCTCTCATTCCTCAGATTGACCCATTCTTACATAAAAATAATATAGCATTTGCATGACTCCAAATTCTCCAATTCTCTAAAACAATAAACACCTCATTGACAAACCAGAAGAAGACTCACTAAACTTGCATGCTGATTTATATGCTGTTCCCAAACCCTAGTGGCTATCCCAGAAATCCCCAGAAATAAGTAAATCTTATACAAGTAAAATGAATAATAAACTTCCTGTGCCTGGAGTTCTGAGCTCAGAACCTCCATGGGAGTCTTCTATCAGAGTATGAATTTAGAAAACTCAAGATTTCTGGAAACCAAACATCAAAGGGATCTATTGTTTTTCAAAATGAATAAGAAACAAAAATGGAAAATCACATGAGATGGAATGAGAGTTCAGAAAGAACAGACAAAATATGAAGGCAACTGAGACAGATAGGACATATCAAAAAACTCAGCTAAGAAGTCTATGACAAAAAGGATGAAAGAGCTAAATCTATCTTCTACACTCTCCCCCATTTCCTGATGCCTAATGGTCAAAATATGTGCCACAAAGAATATATTACCTACACTTCTGATGACATCAGCACATATCCCACACCCTCTATTTTGGGGTATCACTCAAATACAGAGTGACAAAAGTAGTCACAGGACATATAGCTGCTCCAACTGGTCAACCCTAGTCAGCTGAACAGTGTGGACCCAAGCACAGTCCTTAGACATGGTAGCTGAGGCTAAGTCAACTACTGAAAGTCTGGGAGATGATAGCACCCAGGGAACTGAGGAAGGCCCGTAGACATGTCTGATATTAGCTACTGCATTAGGTCGTTTATGTAATCTTATATAGTAGCTATGATCATTGCTGCTCTACTCACAGCACATTTGAGTTCTAATTCAAAGAATAAATCTTGGTCTATAATCACAGTACTACAGCAAAACAATTGTCCTTAATTCAAGGCCTGACAATCTGAACTCTGAGATTCCACTTCTCTTCCTATTTAATTCCTATATCATGTTAGATACTGAACTTGATGTTTTGCTTATATATGATCATGGTTCCCAATTAATGCATTGTTTTTTCACCTATTTATATAATACATATGTCAAAAATACTAATCTTCAGAGGGATTAACCTTCTTGCCCAAGTTCTAACAGCTAATAAGTGGGAGAATCATACTTTAAACTTATGTCAACAAGAGCCCAAAGTCTCTCTCTGTTTATCACTGCTTCTGCCCACCAATGCTTCTTCTCTCCTTAGCCTTGGCCCATAGATGAACCCTTGTGCCCACAGTCTGCCTTCTTGCCTCTCAGGGGTTGGCCCTATTTGAGATATCCTGACTGAAAAAAATATGCTATATTCACTTTGTAAAGGATGCAACTAAGGTACAACAAGCTTAAGGGCTTCTAAGAACATAGGAATCAAATCACTGATAGCATTAGGCCTAGACTGAACATTACATAATGACCCTCTAGTCCTGAGACTAGAATTGCAAAGGTAACTCAGATAAGACAACATAATAATGTAAATTTGTATTCATTTCTAAGATCAGGATCTATAGAAAATATAAATACAATAGGATTGTAATTAAACTGAAAAAAATGCAAATTTAAAACACAGAAACTATATCTTTATACTTCTACATATAACATAGACATCTTTTCTGGATATGAAAATATTGTTAAGACTTCTGGCCAAGATGGAAGCGTAGGAAGATATTCTTTGCTTCATCACACAACCAAAAGGAGGACAACAACCAATTTAAAAACAAAAAACAACCAGAACTACCAGAAAATCTAACTGTATGGAAGTCCAACAACCAAGGTGTTAAAAAAGAAACATTCATCCAGACTGGTAGGAGAGGTAGAGACAGGCAGCCAGGGTAGAGAGGATGCATGGCAAGGTGGCAGCTGGCAGACCAGCAGTCCCACATTTGCGAGCAGATAAACTGGGAAGAACAACTGGGAAGCAGGACACATCATGAGAAACAGGGTCCTAGTGTGGGGAAATAAAGCCTCGAAACCTCAGGTTGTAAAGCCTGTGGGGGTTGTGGCTGCAGAAGAAACTCCCAGTCTCACAGGGGAGTCTGATGGATGAACCCACAGGGTCCTATACGGTACACAAACCCACCCACCAGGGATTCAGCACCAGAAAGGCACAATTCACTTATGAGTAGTGTGGGAAGTGATTGAATGCAGGAAGAGAGCTGAGCAAGTGGCATTGTTCCCTCTCTGACCCCTCCCTCATATACGGTGCTACAACTCAGTGAAGTAGGTTGCCCCACCCTGGCGAATACCTAAGGCTCCACACCATACAATGTAACAGGTGCACTTAGACAAATAAATACAGTCCAAATGAAAGAAGAGACCAAAACTCCAGAAAAAGAACTAAATGATGAAGAGAGAGCCAACCTATCAGATGCAGGGTTCAAAACACTGGTAATCTGGATGCTCACAGAAACAGTTGAGTACAGATCCAAAATAAAGGAAGAAGTGAAGGCTATACAAAGTGAAATAAAGAAAAATATACAGGGAACCAACAGAGAAGAGAAAGAAAGAAGGAAACCAGCACTCAAATCAACAATTTGGAGTAGAAGGAAGAAATACACATTCAACTGGAATAGAATGAAGAAACAAGAATTCAAAAAAATGAGAAGCTTAGGAACATCTGATACAATGTTAAATGTTCCAACATCTGAATCATAGGGGTGACGGAAGGAGAAGAGGAAGAACGAGAAATTGAAAACTTATCTGAAAAAAAAAATGAAGGAGAACATCCCCAATCTGGTGGAGGAAATAGACATGCAAGTCCAGGAAGCTCAGAAAGTCCCAAAGAAATTGGACCCAAGGAGGAACACATGAAGACACATTATCCAAGATTCAAGATTAGGAGAGAATCTTAAAAGCAGCAAGAGAAAAGGAGACAGTTACCTACAAAGGAGTTTCCATAAGACTATCAGTTGATTTCTCAAAAGAAACCTTATAGGCAAGAAGGGACTGGAAAGAAGTAGTCAAAGTCATGAAAGGCAAGAACCTCCATCCAAGATCACTCTATCCAGTAAACCTATTATTTAGAATGGAAGGTAAGATAAAGTGCTTCCCAGATGAGGTAAAGTTAAAGGAGTTCATTATCATCAAGCCCTTATTTTATGAAATGTTAAAGGGACTTATTTAAGAAAAAGAAGATCAAAACTATGGACATTAATATGGTAACAAACTCACAACTGTCAACAACTGAACCCCCTCCCCCCAAAAAAAACCTAAGCAAACAACTAGAACAGGAACAGAATCACAAAAATGGAAATCACATGGAGAGTTATCAGCAGGGTGGGGAAGGGGAGAGAATGGGAGGAGAGGTAAGGGGAATAAGAAGCATAATTGGTAGGTACAAAATAGACAGGGGGAGGTTAAGAATAGTATAGGAAATGGAGAAGCCAAAGAATTTATATATACAACCCATGGACATGAACTAAGGAGCAGGAATGCAGAGCAGAGGAGAATAAAAGAGAGAAAAAAAATGGGACAACAATAATAGTATAATCAATAAAATATACTTAATAAAAGAAAATACTGTTGAAATTTTTTTAATTAAAATAAAAATAAATATAATTTTTACCCATCAAATGTTCACAGATTATTTTATTTGGTTTCTGTTTTACTTTTTAACATAGCATAATTTTAAGGGGAGAAGAAAGTCCTCTGTTCCCTTCCCCCAAACTTCTCATTAGCACATTAATTGCTCAAAAATCACACCACTGGCATTTCATTTGCTTAGTTCAAGATATCAATTTTTGATAGAATGAAAATGTGCTAAGGAAACTAAGAGTTTGAACTGTTGTCAAATTTTTACACTGTAAGTTGCCATGAGGGTATGATCCCTTTGTTGAGAACAGCTTTGGGAGCGAATTTGCGGCAGAAGGAAAAGAAGCTGCATAATAGATGGCTGGATTTTCAATAACGAATATCATCTACTTCACACTTTTTCCTAGAGCAAGTGTGACACATGTCACCATCAAAAAAACATATTTTGGCAAGACTTTATAATAATGAGAGGCTATTTACAAGATAAACTTCTTCTGGACTTCCAGTCAAGATAGAGGCATAGGTAGACATGCTTCACCTCCTCATGCAACCACAGAAAAAATTACAACTAGATCTCAAAACAAATAACACTCAAAACCATCAGAAAATTGAGCTGTATGGAAGTCCAACAACCAAGGATTTAAAGAAGCCACATTCATCCAGATGGGTAGGAAGGACAGTATCACAGAAACAGGCAGAGAGGCATGGAGATGCAGTGTGGCAAACAGAGGTGGCAGCAGAATGGATGATCCCACATTCACATATAGTGGATAAAATTGAGAGGGATACCTTGAGATTGACTGATTCCAGCCCCAGGCCAGATTGCAAAGCCTAGGGTTCCAGCTCCAGAAAGATAAATTCCCAAAACTTCTGGCTATAAAACCATGGGGGTTGGGGCAGCAGAAGAAACTGCCAGATTCTCAGTAGACTCAGCTTAACGATCCTGCATGAACTTAGAATGTACACAAATCTACCCACTCTAGGTTTCACCACCAGGGCAACAGCTGGAAGTGCATCAGTTGCATATAGGAAGTGAGTAAAGTCACAAGAAACAGGATGAGTGACAGGCAAACCTGCAGAGGCCAGGCAGCAACACTGTCCCTTCTCCAAACCCTCCCCCAACACAGAGCCACAAAGCAGTGAAGCAGGTTGCCCCACCTGGGGAAATAATCTAAGCCTCCACCCCACACAACTTACAAGTGCCTTTTCTATAATAGGCCCCCCTACTACGGCAGGGAGTCCAAGCAGTTCTACCAAATACACAGAAACAAACACAGGGAGGTTGCCAAATTGAGGAGACAAAGAAATATGGCCCAAATGAAGGAAGAGAATGAAACACCAGAAAAAGAACTAAACAAAATAGAGATAACTAACCTATCAGATGCAGAGTTCAAAACACTGGTGATCAGGATGCTCAGAGAACTCATTGAGTACGGCAACAACATAAAGGAAGAAATGAAGGTTACACTAAGTGAAATAAAGAAAAATCTACAGGAAACCATTAGTGAAGGGGAGGAAACTGAGATTCATTCAAATCAATGATTTGGAACATAAGGAAGAAATAAACATTTGACCAGAACAGCAAGAAGAAATAAGAATTCAAAAAAATGAGGACAGTATAAGGAATGTCTGGGCCATATCCAAACGTGCCAACATCAGAATCATAGGGATGCCAAGGGAAAAGAGAAACAGCAATAAATTAAAAACTTATTTAAAAAAATAATGAAAGAAAACTTCCCTAATTTGGCAAGGAAGTAGGCATACAAGTCCAGGAAGCACAAAGAGTCCCAAGTAAGATGGACCCAAAGAGGACCACACCAAGACACATCATAATTAAAATGCCAAAGGTTAAAGACAAAGAGAAAATCTTAAAAGCAGCAAGAGAAAAGCAGAGTTACCTACAAAGGAGTGCCCATAAGACTATCACCTGATTTCTCAAAAGAAATCTTACAGGCAAGAAGGGGCAGGAAAGAAGTACTGAAAGTCATGAAAATCAAGGATCTACAACCTAAATTACTCTATCCAGCAAAGCTATCACTTAGAATGGAAGGGCATATAAAGTGCTTCCCAGACAAGGTAAAGGTAAAGGAGTTCATCATCACCAAGCTTTTATTATATAAAATGTTAATGAGACTTATTTAAGAAAAAGAAGATCAAAACTATAAACAATAAAATGACAACAAATTCACAACTATCAACTGAATTTAAAAAAAACAAACTAAGAAAACAACTAGAACAGGAACAGAGTCATGGATATGAAGATCACACAGAGAGTTATCAACTGGGAGGGGGAGGGGGTAAGATGGGAGAGAAGGTGCAGAGAATAAGAAGCATATATTAGTAGGTGCAAAATAGACAGGGGGTGTTAAAAATAGTATAGGAAACGGAGAAGACAAAGAACTTATATATACAACCCATGGACATGAACTAAGGGACAGGGGAATTGCTGGAGGAAAGAGGGGCACCAGACGGAGGGGGACAAAGGGGGAAAAATTGGTACAACTATAATAGCATAATCAATAAAATATATTTTAGTCCTGGCTGATGAGGTTCAGTGGATTGAGCTCTGGCCTGTGACCAAAAGGTTACCAGTTCCATTCCCAGTCAGGGCACATGCCTGGGTTGCAGCCCAGGTCCCCAGTTGGGGACATGGGAGATGCAACTGATCAATGTATCTCTCACACGTCAATGTTTCCCTCCCTCTTTCTCCTGTCTTTATATTCTCTCTAAAAATAAAATATTTTAAAAAAATAAAATATGTTTTTAAAAAAGATATGCTTCTTCTAAGCACTAAAATCAACTGCAATTGCCAGGTGGGATACGCCTGTCCACCTGTTTCCCCCTAAGCAATCTCAGCTGCAATGTCATTCTCTTACATCAAAGCTGTGAATAGTAGTGACAAAAAAAAAAAATCTGTCTTTCTTTCTGCAGTTTCTCAAAGACCTTAAAAAAAGAGCTTCACCAACTACATTTCTATCATTGCAGCCATCCATGGTTCTGTAACACAGTGCACAGAACTGTGTACAGGCTAGAAATTTAGATGTGCCCTCTGCAAAACATTGCAGCCAAGATGGTTCTGCTGTTCTGGGGAGCATGTCTGCTGCTCATGCTCTAAATTATAATATTATGAGCCTCTCTTCAAGCTGCTCTTGGCTTTTTAATTTGAGGAGAGTAGTGAAGACTGAAAACAATGAAAAAAATTCTCCCCCAATGCTCAAAAGTCATAAAATCTGTCATCCTTTCTGAGTCACATTATTGAAACCACCTTTTCTCTCCATTGCCTTGCCTGTATTCTGTAGTTAAACAAACTGTCTGGCCATGCCCTCTTGGGAAGGTCATGCTACTAGAAATAAACACAGCAGAGGAGATGTGCAGGAATTTTGGATGACACAAGAACAGACTAAGGCATTAGCCAAGAAAGCGACCACTTAACAACCAAAAAATTCAGTAGGACACATCCTCAGCCTTCACTCCACTGGGTCATGTGCTTTTAGGTAACTTCTTGGTCATTTTTGATATCCATTTTGAGTGAATGCTCATTTCGTGGGGATATTGAGGTTGAATATTCATGCTTATAAACTCAACCAATTTGTCTAGATTTTGTGTTACTTCTGATGCATGTGTTGTCACAATGTCACTCTCTATAAGGATCAGAGCAGTATAATAAAACTATTTGGATAAGATGGCCCTGGCCAGGTTGCTCAATTGGTTGGAGTGTTGTCCAGTACACCAAAAGGTTGCAAGTTTGATCCCCAGTCAGGGCACATAACTAGGCTACACGTTCATTTCCTGGATAAGAGGCAACCAATCAATCTTTCTCTCACATTGGTATTTTTTCTCTGTCTCTCTCTGTCTCTCTCTCCCCACCCCCTTAAATTAATGAACATATCCTCAGTGAGGATTAAAAAATTTTTTTGAATTATTTGGATAAGAGAGAAATTCTCTTCAGGCTTAATTTCCCCCTCTATGATATGAACTCTAAAGCTCTTCCAAATTTAATATATGATTCCTCTAGAAAGAGAGTAAAGGAATATTGGATGCACGTGCTGATCACTACTGAACACTGCTAAGGTGTGACAGAAAACCAAACACACAAGCATTAAAGAAAGATTTAACGTCGAACTACTGTTTAGAGGATAATAAAATGATATTAAAATTTTAACTTTGGGGGCTAATATTTGAAAGCTATTTTAAATATCAGTAGGAACAAAGAATTTATCTTTATATAAAGTTTTTATAATGCAAGTTATAAAATCCATAGAAACAACTCAATCACAACACACTGAATAAATTAAAATGCATTATACATGATGTAAAAATAAGTATATAATGTAATTAACATAAAAACAAATGAGCAAACATTTTTGCCTAAGTATCTATGACATTAATTTTAAATAAAACCTAGATTGTTATTGTGAAACTTTAAGAAATCACTTACTTTCATCCTAACAGTTATGATTAAATAATTTGAAAGATATATTAATAACGTTTCTGGGTAATGTAGGGAATGTATTTTTTAAAAATATTTCTCAGCCCCATCAATGAGAGTCTATAATTCTGCCTTAAGTGCTAACCTCAGCTGGAATTTTGTCTGCGGAGCCATAAGAAAGGCCCCATAATAGAACTAAATTTAAGGCAACTAAGGTAGTGCTTTCCCTTCCCTTGGGACCAACCATGCAGTCGTGACAACACACTTGTCCCTTTCAAATCTTGTTGATTACCTGGGTTTCAAAAACATATGTGAAAGAAAATAAAGATTTGAAAATAAAAGAGAAAAAGAACCACAAAGTATATGATTAGTCTGTCTTTACAGAGAGTGCCAACAATAAGAAAAAGCAGTAAAAGTTGGTATCCAGAAATCCTCTAGGAATTAGTTGATGCTTGAATTGTTAAAAAAAAACAAAAACTTAAGTTATCGTGCCATATTTAATCCATTTGTGCTTCAATTTCCAGGACTGCAAACTAAAATTCAGATTACTGAGCAAATGCTAAATGGAATTTTAAACTACAGATATTATTTGATTGAGGCAGAAATTGGTATTTCTGGGGCAAGATAGTAAGAAGAAAAAACACTGACACCAGGATCCAAGTCCAAGTCACTGCAGTTCTGTGATACTAACTCCCACTGTGATGTAGATTTAGTTGTGAGTACTGAGAATATGTTGTTATAAAGAGGGTCAATTTTTTGTATGGCTTAAAATTTCAGAGTTTGAAATACACATAAAATCACCTAGCAGGACTATAGGCTCAACGCTTGAATTCTCTTTAGAAACTACTAAGTTCTAAATACAGGACGGGGAGAAAAAAGAAACACTTCTAAACTTCTCTCAGGGTGCCATAGAGCATGTTCCCCAAACACAAAGTGGAGAAAATTCTTCTTTGCCTCTTCCCTATATTCTCTCCCCGAATTTAACCCTGGAGACAAAGATACCTTTTTGGTAGGAAGCAGCCAAAATACTTGGAACTTATGCATTTATCTTTAGTATTGCGGAGCATTCTAGGATATAGATCAAGGCAATAAGCAGTCACTGAGCACCTACTAAGTGCCAGACACCATACCAATAAAGTGAGCTAGCAGAGACCATCATCATCACTTGACCAAGTGAACACCCTGTGAGCAGCTACTCATACCAACATAAACTTAATATCAATAACCTGTGAATTCTTAGCTCCAGCTTGTACCTTACCACTGAGCTTCAGATTTATGTACACAACCCCTTTTTTGACACCTTCACTATGAAGTCTGATATGCATCTCAAAGCTGAGAGGGATAAGACAGAACTCTTAAATTTCCCATCCGATTATTTTCCACCCGCAGCCTCTCACATCCTCCCAAAAAGGCCCATTTGACTAAGCACAAAAGCAAGGTCTCACTGTTGATCTGTCTTTTCCCTCAGCCCACCCATATCCAACCCATTGGCAAGTCCGTTTGGCTTGACCTCCAGAGGCCGCCAACTCTTCTCCATCACTATTGCCACCATCAGAGTAGAAGTCACTTTTTTTCATATGGACATCTGCAATAAACTTCATTGGGTCCCCTTGCTCCTTTTCTTACCTCACTCCAGCCCACCCCCCACTAGAAGGAGCCAGAGTGACTTCTTTACAATTCAGATAAGGTGAAATCCCAACCTCACACCCAGGCCTTAGGAATCATATGAAGCATTATGCTTGCCATTGGCCTCCCTGTCTGACCTTGTCTTGTGCTGCCCTCCCCCTCACTGAATGTGCTCATGCCACACGGGGCTTTCTGGTCCTTGGACATGACAAAATAACTCCCAAAGCCCTTTGATCCTGTGGTTCATTCTGCTTTAAAGATCCTCTCTGATTTAAAGATGGTCACTTTCTACTCATCATTCAGGTCTTAATTCAAATATCGCCTGCTCAGAGAAGTCTTCTCCGACTAGCCCACCTGACAAATATACCTCCACCCAAGTTATCCTCAATCATATTACCCATTTTGGTAATTTCACAGCACTTAAAACTATCTAAAATTATCTTTTGTGTGTTGTGCATTGTTTGTCTCTATTCCTCCCCTCTGCTTCTTGAGAACTTATCTGTATGTCTGCTGTATTTCCATGACCAAGAACATGGCTGTCACCTGCCAGGTATTTAATACATATTTGATAAATTCATGAATTAATTAATTAATGAAAATGCTCAGATTCCCTGGATACCCCAAGAAAAAACTATATACTCTGCATTCTGAGTACAAAAGTGGTCTGAATAAAGAGACACCTTTTTTTGACCCTTAACCTAGTTCAGTGTAAGAGAACCACAGCTACAAAGAAGGTACTTCAGACTCTCTAAGAGAAACTCAACCTCAAAAATACAATCTCAGTATCAGACCATGTCAGAAACTCCTCCTTACCTTCCAGTTAGGAATCTTGCCCTCCTCTAAATCCTTCCTCCAAATGATATCAGTGTGATCATTCTAAAATATAAATCTGAGAATGTAACTCCCCTGCCTACAATACTTTCATTCCCACCCACTTCCCCACTACCTTCAAATAGAACTTAAACTCCCTAGCATAAAAGATTCCCATGATCTGATCCAAGACATTCTTTCAGATTCATCTTTAGCTACTCCTCTTCCACTTTCCCCTTGAATTTTTATTCTCTGCACTCCAAACCCTCAGAAATACATGCTGTTACCAAAGACTCTTTCATTGCATAGTTCTAAGAATTTGCACATACTGTTCCCTCTGCCAGGTGAAATGCTCTTTATTTTTTTTCTCCCTAATGAATTCCTATTCCTCCTTCAAGACTTAAGATTAAGAATTATGTCTTTTAGAGGGTAGGGGGATTGAGCTAAAAAGGAAAAAGAACTCATGGACATGGACAACAGTGTGGTGATTGCAGTGCAGGGGGAGTATAAACAGAGTTAAATGGTAATGGAAAAATACAATAAAAAATTTTTTTAAAAAGAATCACGTCCTTGGCTAAACCTTCCCTAATTTTCTCTCCCTCTACCAACGCAACTAGATTTAATTACTCACTTTTTTTCTCA
Source organism: Mormoops blainvillei (assembly GCA_004026545.1). NCBI lineage: Eukaryota > Metazoa > Chordata > Mammalia > Chiroptera > Mormoopidae > Mormoops > Mormoops blainvillei. Next base: position 76,230 of record PVJD01006778.1, on the reverse strand, counting down.
CTTCTCATATATACTGTATGAGAATAGCTCTGTGTCAACTGTTCTTATGTTTGCAGAAAGCTATGATAAGCTCTGAAACTCCTCTCCTGCAGTTACTTCAACTCTTCCTTACATGACTGCATATACTTCAGACCAATCTCATCACTAGCCTGGGGGCAGATTTAACTTTCTTATTAGCTCCCTTAAAGTCACATCCAATACCAACCACTGTACTTTACACATGGTCTAAAAAAATAACTGACTGAATACAGGCATCATGGGGGCATGCACGGTGCCTATCTTATGACTAGGTATCCATCACTTATCTGACATTACAGGTCCTCAATCAATATTAATTGAGTCAATGAATGATAGTGAGTGATGAATGAGATAAGTTAATGGATGGGTGAAAAATAAAATGAAATGATTGTTTCCTACAGATACTACAATGCACTCCAGTTAGTGCACCCTTGGGTTATATTTGATTTGGGGTATCCACATAATACAGATTTATGTTAATTCTACAATCACCTGAAATCACTTATACTTGGGCAGTTAAGAGTATTGGCCCAAATTCCATGACTTCACAATTTTGCCTTTTAAGTTTGGTTTTGTTGGATTCACCCCATCGTTCCAGATCTAGATCTGTTTAACTCTCTCAGCATTAACCAAAATTTTGCATCAGCCACACAACTGATGTGCATGTCCTTATCTTGGCCTTGGTACACACATGAGCAAGGGACGGGTTACACCTAACTTTGACAGCAGTGCCCTTTCACAAACATTTTTTAGCCCTTTTAGATATAAACTTCATTCTGTTTGATAGAATGAAGGGAAACTGGCATTGGTCTGCAGTGCATCTTTTTATTTCATTTATTAACATAATATCTACTGTAAGCTGTGGCTTTATTACAGATCTGATATTTTCTTTCAGTTTGATTAAAGTATAATTGACAAATATTTTCTTGGTGACTTATTTTTTTCATAAAAATATATCCTTTGGTTAAAACAAAAATATAAATGACCTGCTCAAAAATATGTAACATTTATAAAATTTATTTTATCCCCTAAAATATTAGACTTTTTAAGAAATTCAACCACTTAGGCCTAAATTGTTCTCACAGGTTTTAACAATTTTCACTAACTATATGATTTTTAATGCCTTTCTCATTTAAATAAAATTTCTTTCCTCCAGAGCAAACAGCATAGTCCCCTTATCTTCCAAAGTTTCTTGCCAGTTATTGTCAACTTTGCCCTAACCCATGTTGACTTGAGTCCTTGCTTCGCTAATCAGTGAAAAGGGGTATATGAAACCAATATGTACCAGCTCTAGGAAGTTAAAGTTAGCATCTCTTTCCAACTCTGCATTCATCAATATCATGTTGGTAGCTTGAAAATGGTTCCCTTGGGAATATTTACCCCATGAATTGGCGGCGGTTACAATGATAAACATTAACCACTGTTCTTTACTGTCCGGGGCCACTAAGTTCCCTAAAAGAACATCCTTTGCCATCGTTTTTTCCCTTTCTCGTCTATTTTTCCTTTTTCTTCCCCACCTGTTAAAAGGAAAATAAAAGTAAAAAATGACTTAGTTTTTGGTACAAAGACCAAAAGCAGCCATCTTTTTTTCAACTTGACTGAAATATAACTGACTAATACAATTGTAATATAATTACAGTGTACAATATAGTGATTTTATATACATTGTGAAAGGATTCCTGCCATCAAGTTAATCAACACAACTATTACCTCACATAATTATCTTTTGGGGGTGTGTGAAAACATTTAAGTTCTACTCTCTTAGTAAATTTCAATTACACAATATAGTACTATCAACTACAGTCACCGATTTTATGTTAGATTCTCAGGCCTTATCTTATAGCAAAGGTTTGGCTCCTTTTATCAGTCTCTCCCTATTTCTGCCTCCATCCTCCTGCTGTTGGCAACCACTTTTCTACTCTCTGTATCTCTGAGTTGGCTTTTTTTTTTTGAGTCCACATATAAGTGATACTATGCAGTATTTATCTTCCTCTGTCTGGCTTATTTCACTTAGCATAATGCTCTGAAGGTCCATCATCCATGTTGTTGCAAACAACAGGATTTCCTTTTCTCTCATAGCAAAATTATATATATATATATATGGATGTATGATATGTACATATCACATCTTTTTTATTCATTCATCACTGACATACACTTAGGTTGTTTCCATATTTTGGCTATGGTGAGCAATCAAAAGCAGTCCTCTTATTAGTTAAAATATACCTTTGACGGTCACCGCAGACATCTGGCATAGTAATGGGTTACATGAGTGCAGTGTGTTTCTTGGTGTTACATGAAAGCCCTTGCTGGTGTGACAGCTCTGCTCCACAAAGTCAAGAACAGTCAAAGATCCTCCTGTCTTACTGCTCCACCATCCCTCAAGCTTTGATACCAGATGGTCCAAGACAACCCATATTGCAGCCAACAGGAAGGGGAAGAGGTGAAGGGGAGGCATTTTCCCTCTCTGGAAGAATGGGACCTGGAAGTATAACTTCTTTCTGCTCACATACCATTAGCAGAGCCTGATCCCTGAGTAAGAAGTGGAGAGTAGACAAAAGATAATGAGCAGTATTTACCACAAACCTATTCCTTTCATAATCCATTTTATTTAAAAAGCTTCCAAAAGAATATGATAAAAATTCCCTAGCACCTCAACTCAGAGACAACCAGTTTCTTATATCTCTATAGAAATTATCTATGATCAAATATATTTTTAAAACATTTTCATTGTTGATGTGCAAAAAATGCCTTTGATTTCTGAATACTGACTTTGTATCCTACTGTTTTGCCAAATTCACTTACTTGGTCGAGTAGTTTTTCGATGGAATCTATAGGGCTTTCTATGTACACTATAGTGTCATCTGCAAACAATGACAGCTTTACTTCCTCCTTTCCGATTTGGATGCCTTTTATTTCTCTTAAAACATTTTCATTGTTATGGGCCTTTTTGCTTTTCTGCCAGTGTCAACTAATTCTGAGCTTTCTCTCTTGAAAGTATTCTCAAACATTCCTGCTCCTCTTCTTGGCCAGCATTGGCTGAATGGCATTCCTTTTATCTCCTACATCATCCTTTTCCTCCCTCTCATAATTTTATGGCTTGTATGTATAGTTTATTAATAATTTCAAACAGTCAATTTAAATAATATGGATTAACCAATTTGAGCCCACTTAGTAACAGGTCTTATTTACAAAAAGGACAAAGGACCCATTTACTGACGTAGTGAGCAGTGAAGGATTGAACGCTAATCCTTGCCCCACTTTTGGTTCCAGATGAAGCAATCCTCACAGAATGAACATTTTCTCCCTGTAGAGAGTTGCTAGTTTCAGTTTGGAGAACATTAGAGAAATCGTTTTGCACGTATGCCTCATCCAAACATGATAAATCTAGAATCTGAATACAGCCCTGCTCGTGGCTGGGTGGCATGCCTCTTTCAGTGCTCCCTTTCCCAATGTGGCTCCTGTGCATTACAGCAGGGTCAGAGCCACCAGAATTGTCTCCAAGGCTGTTGCATCAGAAGTGGAAGGAGAGCCTCCTACTGACTCATTTACCCTTCAGATGAACTCAGAGCAGTAGTGGCTCAATAACAGTTGCTTGTTTAGGGAGATGAAGTCAGTCAAATACTGGGAAATTTTAATGGCCACAAAGCGTTGGTCTGTACCAAGTTATCTTGGAAATTCACTTTCTGGAAATAAACATTTTACATCAATTTCTAAAATCTACCTTTCCTAAATCTAGGACCCTCTGCCCCCTATGTCCCTGGAAATGTGTTTGCATCTCTATAATATCCCTATCACACACAATCTGTGGTACATGGGCAGGAACTTAAATAAAGTACACTTTCAAGCTGTTCCTCTCCTTTTATCTGAATTAGGTGTAGAACAGTGATCTCAGAGTCAGTTCTTCATTTTTAAAGAGAGAATTTTACAGAGTAAGGTAAGTAAAAAGTGATCACACATTCTAATTTTGGCTGAGTAAGATTTCCAAACAATATCCCAGTTATTGTAGTCTCCCATCACTGTCATACTTCATCGCTGTGATAGTTCTGTGATTAAATCTGGAATGTTTGCTTAGAGAATGTGTAGCATCACCCAACAGAAATATCACTTTTATTCCTCCCTCAATGCTGTGTAATGAGGTTTAATCCCTTGGTTTTATGGGTTGCCTCCCTTTTCCATCCCATTATCATCTTGACACCTACAAAGTTGTATTTATCTCTTGGTATTGAGATCTCAAAGTCATCTCCTCATTGATAGACAAGTGAAATACAAATTAATATATTATATCCATTTTCAAATTGTTTTCTCTTGTGTATAACAGTAATGTCCCCTCATTTTTATTTCTATACCTGAAACCACTCTCCCTAATATTTATTTTTAGAGTTTCATCAAGATGTTTTCCTCATACAGTCCCACTTACCATTTGAGACCCCTGAGTTTATCTAATCAGATGTTTAACAGAACCATGAGTTGAGTGTTTATGAGCAGAACAGTATGAAGAAGGTCCTGCCGGACCTGGAGCAAGCCAGTGAGAAATAAAACCAATAGAGACCCAGAGAATAGTGGAAACTTTGAGAGGAAGAGGACATTATGGAAAAGAGGGCTTTGAAGGAAGTATGAAGAGGCATCAAAGGCAAAGGTTGACTCTGTGCACTTGAACTCTAGGGGACACCATGGACCAGGTCATTCAAGAAAAACCCTCCATCTGAGTGCTACCAAATATCAAGTTCAGTTGCTTCACTAATACCATATATACTTTCAATGAATTAATTCTTTCAGGTGTCCCAAATATCATATATTTTTTCAGGCATTTTCCAATTTCTAAATGTTAATTTCTGCCTTATACTTAAACGCACAATTATCAAAAACATGACTGTGTATCCTGCAAGACATCATCTTTAAAACATAGAACCCAATAGAGCTTGTCCTCTGCTGGAAAAGGAATCAATCCACTTGTTTATATTTGATTGCTTAAAATTGGAAAATGATATTTTTTGAGAGGAAATCATCTCATAGACCTGTTTTTGAAATTAATTGAAATATATTTAAAGGAATACTACAATGCAAGGTGTATTGTGCACTCCCAATAAATGTGATCAATAGCAGTTATAATTAACAGAGGCCAAGCAATACCATTCATATTCTAAATATATTTAATTTAAAAAGAACATCACAGAACATATACTGAATTAGATAGGAAACATGAGAACATGAAAATACTATATGTAAAGGCTATAGGTAAAATATTACCATGGTGAGAGCCAGAAAGAGATCATTTGTTCATCATCTTTCTTATTGCCTTTTCGCATCGAAACTGGGTAACAGATTTGTTCACTGGGAAGTCCATGATAAATTCAGTTTATAAAATAAAATCAGAAGAATTCTAGAGAAGCTCTTCCTGGGATATATTTTATTTTATTTTTTAAAGAAGCAATGATTATAGCTGTTACCCCTAGCAGTTTGACAGTGAGCTAGAATGTTATTAAAATATCTGTCAAAAACTGTTCCGTTAGCAGGAGTGAAGCTATGCAATGTGTCCTTGGGGAACTTTCAAACCGTTGCTATTAATGTAATATTACAAAAGAGGAAACAAAAAGGGCAACGCACAAATAAAGGTTAAAAGAAAATAACCCCACTGTCAGCTGTAGAATGACACCTGGAAATTTCAGGCTGCTTAGTTCTTCAAGGGATGATACCTTAAACATGTAAATGACCCATGGGGTAGAAATGTGGCCAGAAGAAGAAAAAGTAGAAACAATAAAGCAAAGAGTCAAAGGGAGTCTGTTTCTCAGGCAGGAAAAAAATCCATTTTCACTTCCAAGGACAAGCAACGAATACGTGAGAATGGACTCTTTCTTCTCCACCATGTCCCAGTTCTCAGCAGGGCCCAAGAGCTTTGATCTAACAATGCCACTGCCGGCCTGTGGGTCCCCACTGTGGGACAGGCTGTTCATAGCAGAAGAGAGGCAGGGATGTTCAAGGCAGGGCAGGGATCCCAAAACATATCAGGAGAAGTACTGTGACATTCCACAAGGCCAAAACACTCCAATCCCTAACAGCCCTTTAACTTATCCTCCATCTACCTAACAGTGCACACTTGGCCTCCTATCTGCTGGACCATCCCTCCCAGGATCACTGCCCAGGCACCTGAGGAAGCTGGCCTGGTGCTTCCTTGTAGTTTCGGGTCCTCTTTCACTCACATGCTTTGGCTTCGAAAAGAGTACAAATTGACAAAATGGAATTATTTCTGCTTGGCACAGAGCTTGGCAACCAGATAACACCAGCAAAGCCAGGTCCACATTTACGCTCTCCCACATACATAGGCATGCAAAGTTCCAAGATGGAAATTTGTTTCTCCTGCAGTTTTATGACACTTCTACTGCCTGATTATCCCACTTTATGGCAATTTGCATCATTACAGGCCTGTGGCAAATGAAACAAACTGCCATAAAATGTTGGGAAAATCCTAAATCATGGCTCTGTCTGGCTTGCTAAATGATGACACTGGGGTTGAATTCAGATGGCTCGGTTCATTTTGCTACAAACCTTAATGGGGGCCACTGGCTCGTGTATCAGGCTGCGTGGTGACTACTAAATGAAGCAAACTAATAGAATTTTTTTCCGATGCACTAAGCAAGTCTTCAGTAAAAGAAAACACATTGATTCCAAAGTTGTTTACTACCAACTAAATAGAACCCCTATAGCTTTTCCCATGCAGCCCACATTAGAGCTAAATTAACAGCCCTCATATGTATCCACTCTACTAGTACCAGACAAAAGTGCTTACACCATTAGGAATGTAAGTTGCCTCAGTCTAAATCTTGATACAGAAGATTGTCTTTCTCATTTAACTGCCTAGCTATCAAAAGTTGTAATATCAGACATAGGCAAGAAAAAAGACATGCACTGAAAGGTCATAAATAATTGCTACATTTTAATTCAGTGGCGATGTATTAGCTTTAAAGGAAAGGGATAGGCGCCTGGATGGTTAGACCTGCAAAAAGGAGAGAGATTCAGGAAGGCAAACAGCTTTGATAGTTAGTATGATCTTTGCTGGTCATCGTCTTGGCTCTGCTTTTGCAAGCCTCTCCTGCAAGTCTACGAGCGGTGAAGCTTTGTAGCAAGAAACCGTGTTGGCGCCTTTGGATGATGGTGCTGTAATAAAAACAATGGAATTTTATTTCTCATAACCTCCTGGATCTGACATCCTGCTAACCACCAAGTCGTCTTCAATGTTCTGAAGCTAGACACTTGCAGGGGATGCTTAGCTCTTCCTATATACCAAGCAAGTCTTTTAAGAATCACTGCCTCCCATCCTCCCATCCCCCACCCCCATTGCACCTCTGTTAGGGAGGTTCCTAGTGTCATTTAAAACAAACAGAGGAGGGCCTGACAAAGGAGACCCAGAGTCCTGGCTACCGAATTACCACCATGGCAGTCAAGCTGTGTCAAGAAATTAGTACCCAGACAATTGGAAATATTGTAGAAAGCAGGGAACTTTTACGGAGTCTGGTTTATTTCAAACACATATATTTTTTCATGTAAAACTTGACTAAAAAATAATTAAATTCACAATTATCATTCATTGAACATTAATACATGCCAAGTACCGTACCAAGAGGTTTAAACAAATATTTGACTTAATCAGTCCAACCCCTCCATTCGCACATGAGAAGCCTAAGGCTTAGAGAGGCTAAACTACCTCCTCAAGGACAGATAAACAGACAGAGCTAGAACATGAACCAAAATCTAGTCTCACTATTAATTCCATACTCTCTATAGCTCTCAGCTATGCCACACAGCTAGTGCATTATAAAAGTCAACTTTTCTCCTAAATTAACATTATTATTAGACCAACAATAGACTCTATAGGATAAAAGATTCTTGCATAATTTTAACAAGTATCACATATTTGGCTTCTCCTGGATGATTTTCATGAATCATTAGTATAGACTTTTCTTTTTATTACTCATTTATCCTTTTCTATTTCATTATCATTTACTAGACAAACTCTCATATTCTTTCATGACAGAATTAAAATTTTTTAGCCTGGATTTCACTTTCTTGCCATCTGGAAGTTGCTTGTTTCTAACGTCACAGAAGCTGCATGTGATAAGCCAAGCCTATAACAATAAGCAACATAAAGTTATTGGGTATTTGCTTTTCATGGCAGTTTGAATTCATGTTACTTGAGTGACAAATAAATGTGCATATATCCAGGCTATAAATATTTATTCTGATGTTGCCTTAGATTACACACATACCTTTTTCCTTTCGGTATCAAAGTTGTAAGCACAGAAGAATTTCTAGTAATCCACATGGTCTTAAACCAGAGGTTCTGGTTGCAGTTTCTAGAGCATCTGTTAAGTTTATGAATCCATATATTACATATAGATTTTGAAATATCCCTTTGGCATATGAGGTCTGTCTGGAAAAGGGTTTGCACAACATCCATGTAACCTGGCAGCCAAGGAGAATGGACTGGAATGCGCATGCGTGAACAATGACCACTTTACGGTACTAGTCAGTGGGGGCAGTAGAAGCCATTGAGCAAGCATGGGTACTGTGTGGTCATTGCACTCAAAAGGACTGAGTGAGTAGAGCAACAAGTCTGCATCGGATTTTGCATTAAGCTTGAACATTCCTCTGTGGAAACTATTTGGGTGATTCACAAGGCCTCAGTTTTGGGCAACGGGTGATCGGCAGCTTCATCACGACAATGCACCTGCTCAGGCATCACGTCTCATGCAGAGTTTTTTTGCGAAACATCAAATCACCCAGGTGACTCAGCTCCCCCAACAGCCCAGATTTTGTTCCCTGAAACTTCTGTCTTTTCCCAACTGTGAAAAGGAAGAGATTTCAGACCATCGATGAGACTCAGGAAAATATGATGGGTTGACTGATTGGCTATTGGGAGAACTGTGTGAGGTCTACTTTGGTAATCTACTTTGAAGGGAACTGAGATATCATTGTTCTGTACACAATGTTTCTTGTATCTTTTTCAATAAATGCCTCTATTTTTCATATTACATAGCTGGATACCTTCTGGACAGACCTTGTACATTACATGTTCAACCTCTTATCTAAAAGAAGAATCAATGAGCTAAAATTCTTTAGTAAACACCAACCTTGGGTTTGATTTTAAACCAATGGTTTGGCAGTTTTCAGACCCACTTGCATTGTTCAGCTCTGATTTCCATCAATACAGGCACACTGCAATTCCTCAAGAAATGCTCACATACTTGTGTGCCATTGATATGGTCCAATGAGACCAGAGGCCATAGGTTTCCATTCCTCCTCACAACTCACCAAAATGTGTAGTGCCAATGTAAACTTACTGATTTTTTATGACAAATAATCCAAATTCTTTGGTGGTTCAGATGTCTCCATTCGAGTACCCATTTTAAGAAATAAGATTCAAACTCATTAAACTTTTTTCTATGTTGAGACAACAGTAATTGGTCAACCTACAAAAATAATAGCCATATAATGATGTGAGACTATCAATAAAAATTTAAAACCTGTTTTTGAGAATTTGACCAGTAACTTATTATAGATTGCAGGCATTGTCTAATTGGCTTTATCTATATGAGCACTAGTTGAAATCTTCAAAGAATAGAGTCCATCGACCAGCTATGTTAGAACTTTCCTGTGAACCAGGGGGAAGTATATATTATGGCGTTAAGAATGCAGTTTTTTTTAATCTCTTTGGTTGAAAATTGTTATTCTTAATTGTATGACCTTGCACAGGTTACAAAATACACTTCACATAAATTTCTTCATATGTAAAATGGGAACATTAATAGTACCAAACTTATAAGATTGCTATGAAGATCAACTAACCAATATAAGAGTGGCATGGACATCTAGCTATCTGATAAAACTTGTCCCCTCCTTCGTATGGCGTTACCCATGGGAAGCAGCTTCACACACAGGACTTACATTTTCTAGTACCTTTGCACCCAGAGGTGTTATGTGACCACTTCTCACCAGTGAAATGTGTGTGTAAACAACATGCATCTCTTCCAGGATAGGACTTTTAAGAACCAGTGTGCCTTGTCCCCAGCTTCCATTCGCTGGAAACAAAGAATAACAGTGTCTTGGGGGAGAGTGCACAAGTGAAAGAACTCAGTTCACAGAGTTACTATGAAAAGGAAAGCCACCTATCAAACAGGAGTACCTGTGAGTTCAGAAAAACATGTATTATGAGAAGCCACTGAAATTTGGGGCTTTATTTGTTATAGCAGCCAATGTTATCCTAATTCAATAAACAGGAAGCTTAGCGTTGTATGTATTATCACCCAGAACTTCTACATACCTTTTACAACAATCTAAACATTAAGATCAGATCTAGGATGTAAAATTTCCAAAAATACTCCAACTTTGATGCACATTATGGATAACTGTCTTTATTAAACATTTCTTGAGTATCTATAATATTCTAGGCACATTTCTGGGTTCTGAGTATATAGCAATGACAAGGACAACCACACTCTTACCTTTATGGAGTTTTTATTCTAGTCTGGCAAGATGATATAAGGATGTCAATACTATGTAAATAAATAAGATGGCTTCAGATAGATCACAATAGAGAATGGCTAGGGGGTGAAAGAGGCAATTTTTGATAGGGATTTTAGAGGAGTTTTTCTGAAAATGAAAAGCAAGGGTAATAGCTAACTTAATGCAGAGTACTTATACTGTGTCAACTGAGCTGAGCTGGAACCTATCTTTCCCAGAACTCCCTTCCTTGCATGATGCCAGGTTAACAAGGGAAACAAGGGACATTTTACACAGATTTGGAAGGCATAAGTGAAGCAACCATATTGTCTTTGTGCTCAGGTGGGCAGTGCAGAACATCAAGCAGGCGGTCGCTCACACACATTGCCATAGCTTATCTGCTGCCTCACACTGATAGCATGGGGCAAGAATCTAGCACACTGCTCTTTCTGCCCCCACAGCACACTCGCCTCATTACAGTGGGAGGATTAGAGGCAAGGGATGGGTTCCAGCTCATCATTGTGTGCTCTCCTTTGTCCTCGACCTCCCCTGCTTCACACCCATCTTTCCTTCTTGGTATTTTTTTCCTGATTACTTCAAAGTCGACATCAGAAAAAGAAGCAGTGGCCACTCAGAAATTGTATTAACTCAGTGTTCTTTGATAAATCCCATATTCTTATTATTTCTTTTAACTATTTTTATTGTTGACACTATTACAGATGTTACCACCACCGCCCCCATTATTTCTAAAATTGTATTTCTTTGATCAGTCCTGAATGCTACACACATGGTACACAACATCTATGAAAAATGCACAGGGTTAAGTTTTCTAAGATTACCTCATTTAATACTCATGGCGACTACGAAGCATGTGCTATTATTACCCTCATTTGAAATAAAGAAACTCGACTCACCAAGACCAAATGAGCCATCCCAAGCCACACTTCCAGTGAGTGATGAAGTTTGAACTCAAACCCCGAGAACATGATAAGAGAGCCCAAAAAACTAAATGCTATGCTTCCACCTTTCTTCATGTTCCCTTGGGCTGTTCTGCAAGGTTTAGAAGTTTACGAAGTGCTCTTTTCACCAGGATTTAGCTCAGGAGAAGTATTTGGGTTCATAATTAAGAACATGCAACTTATCAGAGAATAGAATTTTTGAGATGGAAAGAAATGTAAAAATCACTGAGCCCAATTATATACAAAAGAAAATAAATCTCAGAGAAGAGATTGTGCAAACTAAGCCAAGCCCCTTGATGGGGAGTTTCTGCCTCTATTCTCTGGCCTTCTGCCACGCTCCCAATGAGAGTGAGCTCAGGTTTACCTTCGCTAGACATGCAGGGACCTGGAACATACTATACAGCATCTCACGAGCCGGGTGAGGGCTCTAGATTGGTTTGTGTGTGTTTAACTCTCTCTCTCTGGTATCCTTTGGCCCATGGTAAAAATAACTTTTTTTTTATTTGTGTACTGTAATTCAAGTCTCTCCCAACACTTCAACTGGAAGTACTGTTAGGAAAATCCCTTCCAATGATTCTGTTAATAGTTTCCAGGAAATTTAAACCTGGAGCAACATTTGAATGAATTTTTCTGCAGTGGGGTTTCTGCAGGAATCAATAAGTCATTCTGATTCATTCTTAGTGTCTGGAGGAAAGTATTTATTTTCTAAGACAAGGCTGACTAGAAATGGGAATCATTTGTATGTGGTGAAGAAAAGCTTACTGATTAAGATTACCTCTTTTTCCCTTATTACTCCTGAAGGATTAAGCCATGGGAATTTTGGAACTTAAAGCTACAGCTTTCTTCCCAAGATGGTTCCAAAATCTTAGAAAAACACTAAATATCCCCAGTGGAGTTCTAATAATTTGCACTATTTTGAAGTTAGAATTTTTGCCTGGAAAAAAAATGTTTTGAAAGCCCAGTTGGTTGAAAACCAGGCTACGCTTTATCTCTTAGCATAAAGATACATGAAAATGTGCCCAGAAAAAAAAATCAATTCTCTTATATCCTTCATTGAAAATAAATAACAAAAGTACAAGCCATCATTTTTAAGAAAAATAAGGGAAGTTACATGGTAATTAAAATCTATAATTTTTTTAATAATGAACAATTCCTTATAACAGTGAAAGTATTTACAGAAGTAAAAATTCTGCTGAGGAATTTAGCTTAAGAACGAAACCCAGAAAATCAGAGGTCCATGCGATATCACTACCATTCGCTTTTACCTTATAGAGACTCCAGCGTAATTGGAGTGTCTGCTGGTTTAGAAAACAAAGACACTAAAACTTCAGAATATCTCACCAGGAATTTTCAAATCTAACTGGGGATTAACCCTTATAGTATTGAAATGAAATATAATTTTACTTTCTTCAACAGTTATTTTAAAAATGTAAAATTTGAGGCTCCTAGGAGTCAGTTCTAAAATCTGCCCGACTATGCTTAGAGATTAATAATTCTGCACCCAATTCCAATGTATAGGTTTCCCCCCGCTCCCCCACACCACCAAGCAATTCTCCAACACCAGCTGGGTGTCCTACAATTCAACTCAATTCTGATACTATCTACCCAGAGAAGGCATCAGGATTCAAAGGGTAAAGGCGCAGTCCCACAAGACTGCCCTCCATTTCAGATGTCAAATGCAAGCCCAGGTTGTTACCTATGCTTCTGACCAGCTGTCTATATAAATCAGAGATTCCCCTGCCCCCGTTCTTGGGTTCAGTTAATTTGCTAGAGCAGCTCACAGAATTCGGGGCACTAGTTCACTCACAAGGTTACCAATTTACTACAAAGGATATTAAGCAGTAGAAATCAACAGTCAGATGAAGAGGTACAGAGGGCAAGGTATGAGGAAAGGGCGGTGGAGCTTCATGCCCTCTCCAGAGGGCACCACTTCTCTCAAACCTCCATATGTTCAACCACTGGAAGCTCTCCAAACCCCATCCTTTTGGAGTTCTACAGAGGTTTCAGCACATAGGCAGGACAGATTAAACCACTGGTTACTGGCCACTGAACTTAATCTCCAACCACTCTCCCCTCCCCCATGTCTGGGGATGGAACTAAAAGTTCCAGCCCTCAAATCACATGGTTGGTTCTCCTGGCAAACAGTCCCCTTCTTAGGTGCTTTCCAAAAGTCACCTCATTGACATAAGAAAAGACACCTTCAGTACTCTCACATTTAGGAAATTCCTCGGGTTTTAGAAGCTTTGTGCTAGAAACAGAGCCGAAGACCAAATGTATATTTCTTATTATAAATCACAATATCACAGGAATAGACCATCTTCAAATCAAAGTAGACTTCTGTCACTTGGGATATCAAGAATATGAACCATAAAGCACAAGTCCTTTATATTGGTCCTGACCCAGAGGACCCTATAGACACTGGGGTAGGAACACAGGTTCCTGGGACACAGGAGGAAAGAAGCCTCCTTCAGAGGTTCTGCCAGGTGTAGGCTTTTAGGGGAAAAACAGAATATAATATCTCTTGGTTCCTGAAATTGTAAAGGGAATTGAGGAACATGCAATGCCTGAGAAAGGGTGCAGGTACAGAAAGACGCCCAGCATAAGCTCTTATCTCTTTTACCATGTAACACAGGACAAGCTCTGCCAGGAATGTAAACAATTTTGAGATAACAGGATGTGGAATTCAGACCCATTGACATGTCCTGATCTTTCCCTGGGGTTCAACCCCCACTCTAAACAAATTCTATCATCCGTCTTAGCTATTAAAAGGTTAGGGAAAGCTAAAATAAAAGCAATTCAAAATTTTTTAGAAATTATATCTAACATTTATTTAAATATTCTAAAGAAATGATTAAAAACATAATAAGACACATGTACCCGCCAGCCGGCATTAATACATTTTAACACCTTGCTGCATTTACTGCAGTTTTTTTCCTTTCTTTCAGAGACCTAGCTAAAGCCCAATCATATCCTCCACCTTCCTCCCCTTCTGCCCCTCCCTATCCTACTGCAATCCGGAAGTTAGTATGCACCACTCCCATACATGACTTTCGATATTAAGTAAATATGTACAAATGCATTAAAAATTTATCTTATGGTTCTTTATAATTTTTAACTTATAGAAATGCTGTCCTGAACCAGGATTTCTCAACCTTGCCTTCACTGACATTTTCAGTTGTGCATTAGTTTCCTGTTGCCACTATAACAAATTGCCCAATACTTAGTGGTTTGAAACTACATGGATTTATCCTCTTACACTTCCGGTGGTCAGAAGTTTGAAATGAGTTTTATAACTAAAATCAAAGTGTCATCTGAGCTTGTTTCTTGTGGAGGTTCTCAGAGAGAGCTCATTTCCCTACCTCTTCTGAGTGCTAAGCGTTCTCATTCCTTGGCTTGCAGCCTTGCATCACATAGCCTTTCTTCCCCTGCTTCCGTCCTAACATTGCTTTCTTCCACCTTTGACCTTCTTATTGCTCTAAGTATTAGGATAACTCAGGATAATCTCCCCATTTTAATATCTTTAATGTAATTACATCACATCAGCAAAGTCTCTTTTGCCATAAAACATAGCATTTACAAGTTCCGGATTAGGACCTAGACATCTTTGGTGACCATTACTGAATGTAACACAGGCCAGATAATTCTTCGTTTTGTGGGGGGTTGTCCTGTACATTATAGGACGTTTAGCTGTATCCTGGCATCTATCCACTAGATGCCAGTAGCACCCCTCAAATTTTGACAACCAAAAATACCGCCAGACATTACCAGGGTCTCCTGGGGGAGAAAATTCCCACAGGCGAGAATCACTGTTCTACGTGCACCATCATCACTTGTATGTTTTACTCCACAATGCATGTGAGAATTGTCCGAGTCAAAACATTAAGACCTGGTACATTAATTTTAACTGCTCCAGGATATTCTGTTGAATGAATAAAAATTATCTCATTTTTCTCTATTATAAACAATGTTTCATCGATAATTTGAATATGTTCTCCTTATAAGCATACACAAAGAGTTTCTCTATGCTAGGGCAATGTTTCTCATTCTTTGACTCAATCAGAATCACCTAGAGAGCTCCTAAAAAAAGCAGATTGCTGGGCAACACACACAGAGTTTCTGATTCCACAGGTCGGGAATAGCGCCCAAAATACTGAATTTTTGACTTGTTCCCAGTTGACGCTGAAACTGTTGGTCTGAGAACCACTCTTTGAGAACCAATACTGTAGAGCGTGTGTGTGTGTGTGTGTGTGTGTGTGTGTGCGCGCGCGCGCGCGCGCATGAGGCAGAGAGAGAGAGAGATTTTTTTCTCGAACCTGCCTTAACATTGGGATTTGACATGCTAAACTTTTTTTGTCTGTTCACTCTAATTCATGATGGACCGTTCTTAAATATTTTTAGGTTAAATTCACCTCAAGTGGAAATATTTTTTCCTGTGGCCTAGATTATAAAAAAATACCCTCCAAAAGTGTTTGTATTTATTTCTTACTGGCATTCTAAGAATAGCAGGTGTCGGAGGACCACTTTTATGTTGATTTATCAGTTTGGTAGGATACAAGAGCATAGCATTAACCTGAATGTGACACATACTTGGGGTCTAACAGACTTCTCCTTCATCATTAAATGAAATGCACTTGACATTGGCTATGGATCAGGCCTACCCTAGGACTACAATTCTCATGGCATGCTTCTTTGAGTGACATTTTTTGGCAATTGCCAGAGCAAAGAGCATTCATATTCTGGTGAATGAGAAGATAAACAAATCAGTACAGTATAATGCAGCCAACATCACTACAGAAGTATTAACTTTCAAATATCTATTTCATCATGTCCAAAGTTAGAGCTAGGGGTAGTACATTAGGCAGGAAGAAGAGCAAGTTCGAAGGTACAAAGTAATGTTAACCTGGCATTTTTTGGACACAAAGAAAAGTGAGAGTTGGGAGGCAAAAGATGTGATGTGGATGAGGTGACTTGTGAATGACAGTAGACAGATCAGCTGCAGTGATCTTATGAAAGCTTCTTATCAACACAGAGGGGAAGAAATTCTAATTAGAAAATTACATGTCTTGGTTTTTTATGTAAAAATTTGATACATGCAATGAAAATATAAATTACATATTAAATGCTATTTCTTGATTGAATAACTCATTTCAAACATGGTGTAATATATAATTAATAGACTTTTGTAGTAAAATCAGTGGAGATTTCTGGTTTAAAACTTGTTTTTCCTATGGTTCTTGGGGAAAATCCAGCTGAGCAGGATTTTTCTCTTGGCCACTGACCAAGGACGGGGCTGAAGAGGATGAATAGGGGTTGTTAAGAGAGGGCTGGACATGAGCCCAGCTCAGTCAACATGGACATAGAGCATGAGACGGGAGGGAATAAAAACACCTGCTAAGGCACAGTGCCAGCTATGCTTTTCAGAGGACAAAAGCATTGGGAAAGTCCTGTGCTTTTGAGGAATGGAGACTAGACATGTCCACATACTAGAGTTCTAAATTATATAACTCTAACACCTTTTTTCTATGTAGTAGGCATAACAAAAATAGAATAAACAACTTTCTATGACTATGTGAACCAATGGTTTCTAAATCTGGCTGCATTATCAAAATCATCTAGGAAGACTGTAAAAAACTGTAAATGTCTGGAGCCCACCCTAGAGAGTAGAATTCCCTCACTCTGTTTGTAAGTTGCCCAAACGATTCTTATGTGGTCAACCTGGCATAAGTCAATAGATCAGTGCTTGGAAAATGTACATAAAATATTCCCTGATTACATTTGTATTCACTTTAAATTTTTTATCAATTCTCTTTATCTGAAAAATGATGTACATTGTTTTTAAAATTATCTTATAGTTAATTATTATTAAATTATTCTTTCAGAGACTTAAAAAATGGTTACTTTAAATTTTTCCAAAAATTTTTTCTCATATTTTTCATATTGTAAACATTTTACATGA
The DNA here is from genome assembly GCA_004026545.1 of Mormoops blainvillei. Lineage (NCBI taxonomy): Eukaryota > Metazoa > Chordata > Mammalia > Chiroptera > Mormoopidae > Mormoops > Mormoops blainvillei. Next base: position 58,800 of record PVJD01006778.1, on the reverse strand, counting down.
TGATAAAGGTAGTATTATAAACAAATAGTAAAAAGACTATTACTCAATAGTACTTGATAATTAGGTAGCCATCTGGGGAAAAAGTAAGTTAGATCCATTCCTTATACCTTCTGCCAAAATAAATTCTAGAATTAACAACATTCAAATAAAGAAAATTAAATGAAAACACATTACATATTTTAAATCTAGAATTAGAAGTCTGATATAATAAAAGCCAGAAACTATAAAATACTGATAAATTTGAAAATATAAAACATTTTTTACAAAGTAAAAAAGAGATTTTAAAATGATAAAGAACATATATACTTAATATATAAAAAAAAAATTCTAAAATCAACAAGATAAAAACTCAAGGAGTTCTGATCAAAATGGTAGCACAGGGAAACATGGTACTTGCATCCTCCCACAATCACATTAAAATTAGAACTACAGAGCAGCCATCATTCAGAATCGCCTGAAATCTAGGTGAACAGAAGTTTTACAACTAAAAATATAAAGAAGAAGCCACAAGAAGACTGGTAGGAGCGGCAGAGACACAGAAAGGTCTGGCCCCACACCCACATGTCATGGGTAAAAATCAGGAGAGATATCTTGGCTGTAGAGGTCCCCCCTGAGGAGGAGGGGTCCTAGCCCCACACCAGGCCAGGGTTACAGTATCAGGAAGAGAAGTCCCCATAACTTCTGACTGTAAAAACCAGCAGAGATTATGGCTGAGAGAGACAAAGGGCTTCTGGAGTCCATGAGTTCTTCTTAAAGAGGTCACGCACAGACTTAATCAGATTCACTTGCTCTAAGCTCCAGCTCTAGAGCAGCAGCTAGAAAGGTACCAGGGACGTAGAGGGAGGAAATGAACTGTCCAACATCAGAGCAAGAGTGGGAGGGGCAGGTTTCTCTCAAGCAGAAGTGCTGGCAGAGGCCATTGTCCTTTTCTGAGACCTCCCGCACACAGAGCCAGCAGGCAGGCACCACATCTGGGTCTCCCCATCAATGTAGCTAACACTCTTTGCCCCATCCCGGAGATTCCCTGATACCCCACACCAACCTGCAGATACACCCAGGCTATTTTCAGTGACTTTTCCACACACATGGCCTGGCTTGGCTCATGCTTCAGACTCTCCTAAAATCTCTCAAACAAGCAGCATCTGGCCTCAGTATGCCCCATAACTCTCACTAACTGGCCCTAGACTGGCACTTGTAGAGGCCAGCCTTGGTACACACCTTGGTCTCTCTCCTGGGAACCTCCAAACCTAGCACAAGTAGCAGCCATTTGCACATTGCTTTGTAGCTTGTGCCAGGTGGCCCCAGGCAGGACAAGGCTGGTGACTGACCTTGGCCTGCACCTTCTAGGAGGCCCGAGAGCCACCCGCACAAGCAACACACTCGAGAGAGAAATTCAGAGGGCACGAGAGCCCTGCTGAAGTGAGTCCTGCTCCATGAGCCCTGCTCCATGAGGTGAGCCCCTGCACAGCAGATCTTCCACAGTGGCTGCAGCCGGTTCTTACAGCCAATCAACCAGGGTTAAATCCCTCCCATTGATGTGACAACAGGCGGTATCAGAGACTGGCCTTAGGGCACAGCCGTTCCATATACTTTCTCAGGAACCAGACTGGTGTTCCCCCCTCACATGAGAGCCATAGAAACACTGTCATGTTTTCCAGCAGACCCAAAATCTGGGCTCTAGAAGCCCCACCCACTAGCCTACTAGGGGTCCCACTCTGCTGAATTCATGGAAATAATACTGAACAGACTCAGACTGCACATCCCCTATCTTTCCTGAAGTCCGAAAGACAAATCCCACAGGAGATTCAGGAGTCCCATGCCCCTGATTTCCCCAGAAGTCCTCTCAGAAATAATTGGATCTGTGACTAGTTTAAGATTGATAGCAGGACAGGAGGCAAAGATAGACAGCAGCAAATGTGCCTTGGGACATTTGCTGACCCACCCCTGAGCCTAGTGCTGAGAAAAGCCAGCTTTGCAGCGGCAGCTTGGCCTAAACTGGGTGCAGCCAAGCCCAGAGGAATCAGCCATGTTCTATGGATTGCTTATAGATTTGAACAGGCTGCTGAGGGCTAGACGTGGATAGCACCTGACATTGGCTTACACCAGCCTCAAGCAACATCAGAGTGTTATCCAAAGGGAGAAACCAGCAGGTAAGCAGTAAACTCTGTTGAAATGAATTCCACTTTGTTCTTTTTCATTATTTTCATTATTTTTTCTTTTTCATCACCTTTTAATATTTTTCTATCTTTTCTTTTTCTTCTATTTTTGTTGCTCTCATTTTTCTTTCATATCTCTTATTTTACTCTTATCTTTGATTACTCTATTGTTCTCTTCTTTCCTTTTCTTATTTTTGTCACTCTTTCTTTGTACTTTTTCCTGTTTACCACTTTCTGTTCATTACTTGTATTAGTTCTCTTCTTTTTCTCTTCTCATAATCATTTTCTTTCCTTTGGTCTTCTCTTATTAGTTTTCCTTTTTGCTTTCTCAACTATTCCATTTCTCTTTCCACTTCTACTTTTTTTGCTATTTTGTCATGGATTTTGCTGTTATTGTTGGGGAGGGGGGGGTATGCTTATTTTGTTTTTGCTTTTGTGTTGTTTTGCTTTGTTCTATCCGCACCTACACAACAGTGTACAAAACATGGTGGGAGTTGAGCCTGTCTGTCTGTAACTAAAAGGGAGATCCCACTAACAAATGGGCAAACAATCAGGACCCAAATACAACAGGAAAGTCCACCTAATCCACACAAAGGAAATTCCTAGAGCATCTAGCTCAGATAATGAGACTGCACCACTGGGCCCCAAAGGACTCCTACCACATAAGTCTACCTCACAAAGACAGGAAGTCAAAGCAGATCTATATAATACATAGAATCAATCAAAAAGAGACAGCTAAAATGAGGAGAAAAAGAAACAATCTCCAAACAAAAGAAAAGGAGGAATTCCCAGAAAAAGAGCTAAATAAAATTGAGGCAAGCAAGTTATCAGACATAGAGTTCAAGGTAATGGTTATAAGGATGCTCAAGGAATGTAATAACTATGTTAGCATGAAAAAGGACATAAAACTATAAATAAGAACCAATTGGAAATAAAAATGCATTATCTGAAATGAAGAATACACTAGAAGGAATTAAAAGCAGGCTAGATGAAGCAAAGGATTGGATCAGTGACCTAAAAGACAAGGTAGAGGGAAAAAAAATGACCAGTCAGAGCAACAAAATAAAAAAAAAATTAAAAAGAACAAGGATAGTTTAAGGGAGCTTTGGGGCAAAATGAAACAGTCTGCACATCATAAGGATAAAAGGAGGAGGAGGGGAAGGGGAAGAGGATGAGGAAAGGGAAGAGAATGAGGAAGGAGAAGAGGATGGGGAAGGGGAAAGGGAAGGGGAAGGAGAAGGAGGAGAAGAAAACCTGTTTAAAGAAATAATGACAGAAAACTTCCCTAACTTGGTGAGAAAAAAAATCATTCAAGTCCTGGAAGCACAGAATCCCCATCACAATGAACCCAAAGAGACTCACACCAAGTCATATCACAATTAAAATGGCAATGTTTAAAGACAAAGAGAAAATCTTAAAGGCAGCAAAAGAGGAGACATTAGTTAACTACAAGGAAGCTCCCATAAGACTGTCAGCTTATTTCTCAAGAGAAACACTACAGGTCAGCAGGGATTGGCATGAAGTATTCCAAGTAATGAAAAGCAAGGACCTGCAACCAAGACTACTCTATCCAGAAAGGCTTTCATTAAAAATGGAAGGAGAAATAAAGAGATTCCCAGGTAAAAAAAAAGAAAAGCCAAAAAACAAAAAACTAAAGGAGTACATTTCTACCAACGAGCACTGAAAAAGATGCTAAAGGGACTGCTTTAAGAAGAAGAAATAGAGAAAGTGAGGAACACAGGTACAAAGGGAAAAAATGGCAGTGAAAAGTACCTATCAATAACAACCTTAATGTAAATAGATTAAATGCTTCAAAGGACATACGATAGCAAATGGATAAAAAAAACACTACCTGTATATATGCTGTCTACAAGAGACCTGCCTCCGAATAAAAGATTTACACAGAGTGAAAGTGAAGGGATAGGAAAAACTATTCCATGCAAATGAAGATGAAAAGTTTGTGTAGCAATACTTCTGATGAAATAGGCTTCAAAACAGAAGCCATAACAAGGAACAAAGAAGGCACTACATCATACTAAAGGAATCAGTCCAACACAGGAGGATGTAACCCGTGTAAATATGTATGTATCCAATATAGGAGAACCTAAATATATAAAGAAAATCTTGGTGGACTTTTAAGGAAGAGGTCACAAGCAATGCAGTCATTGTAGGGGATTTTAACCTACAGTCATCAAGGGACAGATCTTCCAAACAAAAAATCAACAAGGAAATAGCTATCTTAAATGACATACTAGATTGATTGGACTTAATTGATATTTGTAGAAATTTCATCACAAAATAAGAGAATACATATTCTACTCAATTGCATGCAGATCATTCTCAAAGACAGACCACATTCTGGACACAGAAGTCTTAACAAAATCAAAAAAAACTGAAATCATATCAAGTATTTTCTTGGATCATGACTTGACACTAGAAATCAACCTCAGGAAAAAAAAACCCTCAAAAACATTCAAATACACGGATGCTAAATAACATGTTATTAAATAATGAATGGGTTAATAATGGGATCAAGGAAGAAATCAACAAGTACCTGGAAACAAATGAAAATGAACACAAAACAACCCAAAACCTACAGGACACAATGAAAGCAGTCCAGAGAGGGAAGTTCATAGCATTACAGGCCCACCTAAAGAAGATAGAAAAATTCTCAAATAAACAAGCTAACCCTACACATAAAAAAAAAAAATCAGAAACAAAAAACCCACCCTAGAAAAACAACAAACAAAGCCCAGAGTGAGTAGAAGGAAGGAAATAATAGTGATCAGAGAATAATTAAATGACATAGAAACTAAAAAAATGATTCAAAAGATGAACCCAGGGGCTAGTTCTTTGAAAGGTAAACAAAATTGATGAACCTTTAGCCAGATTCATGAAGAAAGAGAGGGAGGACCCAAGTAAATACAATCAGAAATGAAAGAGAAGTAACAACTGATACCCTAGAAACACAAAGGATTGTAAGAAATTACTGTGAATGGCTCTATGCCAATAAATTGGACAACCTGGGGGAAATAAATAAATTTTTAGAAATATACAATCTTCCAAAACTGAATCAGGAAGAAGCAGAAAACCTGAATAGACCAATAACAACCAGTGAAATTGAACCAGTAATCAAAAAACTCCCAGCAAACAAAAGTCCTGGAGCAGATGGCTTCACAGGTGAATTTTACCTACCACTCAAAAAAGAACACCTATCCTTCTCAAAGTATTCCAAAAATTTCAAGAAAAGGGAAGATTTTCAAGCTTTTTATGAGTCCAGTATTATCCTAATCCCAAAAGACACAATGAAGAAAGAAAATTGCAGTCCTATATTTCTGATGAGCATAGATACTAAAATCCTCAACAAAATACTAGCAAACTAGATGCAGCAATACATCAAAAAGATCATACACTATGATCAAGTGGGATTTATTCCAGGATGCAAGGTTGGTACAACATTCACAAACCAATAAATGTGATACATCGCATAAACAAAAATTAAAGTCTAAAATCACATGATCATATCAATATATGCACACAAAAATTTGATAAAATCCAGTACACATTTACAATAAAAACAATCAGCAAAGTAAAAGTAGAGGGAGCATACCTCAACATAACAAAGGTCATATACGAAAAACCTGCTGTCAACATCATACTCAATGAGCAAAAGCTAAAAGTATTTCCCTTAAGACCAGGAACAAGACAGGGGCGTCTGCTTTTATCACTCTTATACAACATGGCACTGGAAGTCCCAGCCACAGTGATCAGACAAGAAGAAATAAAAGGCATCCAAATTGGAAAGAGAGAAGTAAAACCATCATTATTCACTGATGAAATGATATCGTACATAAAAAACTCTATAGGCTCCACCCAAAAAACTGCTCAACCTAATAAATTAATTCAGTAAAGTAGCAGGATACAAGGTCAATATTCAGAAATCAATGGCATTTTTATACACCAATAATGAACTATCAAAATGAGAAACGAAGAATATGATCCTATTTGCTATTTGCTATTGCAACAACAACAAAAAAAAGAAATAAAGTACCTAGGAATAAATTTAACCAAGGAGGTAAAAGACCTGTACTTGGAAAACTATAGGACACTGAAGAAAGAAATTAAGGAAGATACAAATAAGTGGAAGTGTATACCCTGTTCATGGATTGGAAGAATTAACATCATTAAAATGCCCATACTACCCAAAGCAAGCTCTACATTCCACATAATTCCTATTAAAATGCCAATGGTATATTTCACAGACCTAGAACAATAGGGAACCACGAAGAACCCAAATAGCTTCAGCAATCTTGAGAAAGAAGAACAAAGTTGGAGGGATCACAATGCCTGATATAAAACTATAAAAATGCAAGGCCAATGTAATCAAAACATTCTGACACTGGCATAAGAACAGACATATAAATCAGTGGAACAGAACAGAGAGCCCAAAAATAAACCCGCATCTTTATGGCCTATTAGTATTTGACAGAGGAGACAAAAGCACACAATGGAACAAAGACAGTCTCTTCAATAAATGGTGTTGAGAGAACCGGACAGGTACCTGCAAAAAAAAAAAAAAAAACGTGAAACTAGACCACCAACTTACACCACACACTAGAATAAACTCAAAATGGAGAAAAGACTTAAATATAAGTCATGATACCATAAAAATTCTAGAGGAAAACATAGGTAGTAAAATTTCAAATATCCTGTGTAGCAATATTTTTGCCAATATATCTCCTAGGGCAAGGGAAATAAAGGAAAAATAAACAAATGGGACTACCTCAAATTAAAAAGCTTCTGTATGGCTAAAGAAACCAGCATCAAAATGAAAAGGGAACTGACCTTATGGGAGAACATATTTGCCAACGATATATCGGACAAGGGTTTAATCTCCAAAATAAATGAAGATCTTATATGACAACACCAGGAAGACAAGCAATCCAATTAAAAAATGGGCAAAGGACTTGAATGGACACTTCTCCAAGGAGGACATACAGAGGGCCCATAGACATACGAAAAAATGATTGACATCACTAGCCATCAGAGAAATGCAAATTAAAACCACAATGATCTATCACCTCACACCTGTCAAAATGACAATCATTAATAAATCAACAAACAAGTGCTGGCAAGGATGTGGATAAAAGGAAACCATAGTGATCTGTTGGTGGGACTGCAGACTGGTGCAGCAGCTGTGAAAAACAGTATGGAATTTCCTCAAAAAGTTAAAAATGGAACTGCCTTTTGACCCAGCAATTCCACTGCTGAGAATATACCCTAAGAATCCCAAAACTCCAGTTCAAAAGAATACATGCACCCTTATGTTCACGGCAGCACCTTATACAATGACCAAGATTTGGAAACAGCTCAAGTGCCTATCAGATGATGAGTGAATTAAAAAACTTGTACATTTACACAATGGAATACCAATGCAGCAGTAAAAAAGAAGGAATTCTTACCCTTTGTGACAGCATGGATGGAACTGGAGACTATTATGCTACGTGAAATAAGCCAATTGGTAAAAGACAAGTACTACATGATCTCACTCATAAGTGGGATCTAATGATCAAAATAAACTCATAAGCAAAATAGAACCAGAGGCACATAAACATGCAATAGACTGACAGCTCTAAGAGGGTAGAGGGAAGGTGGGGACTGGTTGAAAGGAGGTGAAGGGATTAGTCAAAAAACATATATGAATAACCTATGGACATGGACACTTGTGTGGGGATTATGGGAGTTGGAAGCAGGCTAGGTAGAGGTAAGCAAAGGGGGAAAAATTAGGACAACCATAATAGCACAATCAAAATACAGTCATACCTCAGTAGTTGTTGGCTTCAATATTCATCAAACTCTGTACTCATCCCATTTTGATGAGAAAATAAATGTATAAGCACTCAGTGCTTGCTCAGGACTCTTTCACACTTGCTAGCACTGTTGCTAGGTGGTATGAGTCACAATACCACCTCACAAGAGAAAATGCTTCATTGTTCAGTACTCATAGGTTTTGAAGCTTATAGGTTTGCACTCATCATGAGTTCTGGAGCTAATTAATGATGAGTGCCAAGGTACCACTCTTATTTTTTTTTTAATCCTGAATGTAGAAAGAAACAAAAAATGTATAAATAACAATCCTCCTGCTTCCCTTCCCCCAAAAAAGCATTACTAGTATTTTGGTGTATGTCTATTTCTACATGTGATTGTGCGCTTGTGAAGATTTATACATGTAAAAATAAATATACATATACACATATATACATACATATGTATAACCTTTCCTGATTTTTAAATGTAGAATAAGAAACTTAAATGATGGTAGGCCCATAAAATAAAATATAATACAGCAATCAAAATGATGGTTCTCACTTTCATATATCAATTCCTTATATATATTTATTGGTGGGGTTTAAGTAGCCTGACATTTTAAATGTGCTCAAACTGTAAATTTTAAAGAAAACTCTTTTGATCAATATTATGTATGTACTCCCTTAAAAAAACCAGTTAAATCTTGAAGACTAGGCTCTTAAAAACTAATGAAATTAAATATGAACATAGTAAGTAACAAATTGCGAACACTAAGATCATGTACTATTAATAATCTAGTCCTTGTCTCAAACACCTAGTAAAAGTAATGTTGCAAAATAAGTGCTATAAAGAATTAAGAGGTGCTTCCCTTTTTGGCCATCAGCAGCATTAGAATGATTTATTCAGAACTACTGCATGAACATTTTCCAAGTGCATAGTCACATTTTGGAAAGAGCATTAAAACAATGTTTTTTAGTGCTTTACAATGGCGTGGAGAAGGAGACAGTTATACTACAAATTATTTGTTTAAGAATTATATTTATATTAATCAAAAAATACCAGAAAGGGGGAAATACACCAAGTAATTTATAATTCCATTATAACTTCTGGAAGTTATAAATTAATTTTCAACATATGAATGCTACTTTCACACACTGAATTGGAGATTGGTGTGTTTTCCTTACCATTAAGTTTGTATTAACATGATGAAAAAATAATAAATGTATTTTTTTCCATCTTGAAAACCTGGTGACCAATTTTGTTGCCAAATGTGCTCATGGAAAATACTTTACATGTAAAATTTCTAGAATACAGATCTTGAATTGTAAAGCTTTGAAAAAGTCCTCAATGTTGTTTACTCATAGTTCCAGCCTTTCTTCACATATGCCATTTTTTCCCTGAGCTTCATTCAAAATTTCACTTTAAAACTCACATTTTGTAATAAGTCTTCCCCCTAGGCTCCCCCTACTTCCAGGTGTGTGTTCTTCCTTTCTCAAATGGAAAGCACTTAAGGTTAGGGATAATACTATGCCTTATAATGTTGTTACATCTTCCTACAGGACCTACTTTATTGATCTGCACACAGTAGGCACTTAATGAATGTATTTAGTGATTGTTTCAAGAATCCTACAAACACTTGAGTTTGTAGCACACAGATGAATTACTACATAATAGAATTTAATATCTCCTTCCTCCTTTCAGGGAGATCAAAATGAGTGCTCAAAAACCAGCTAAGTGTTCAGTCTCCTTTATCATAATTCCTCTTAACAACTGTATTCTGGTTCTAAAATTATTTGATCCTCGCCAAGATCTTATTTGGAGAAGCTGTAAAGTTCAATCTCGTTTCATCGAACCACACTGTCCTCTTCCAACATGACTTTTCTTTTCTGTTACACCAAACTGGGTTGTTCAGAGTAAACTGAGTTGTCTTCCTTAACAAGTTAATCCTTAAAACTTAGTAGTTTAACACAACAATGTTTGTTTCTCACTTATGCTGTGTCCCCATAGGTAGAGGGAAGAACAAGCTCTGTTCCAGAGGGTTACTAATGTGTCTAGGTAAACAGAGGTTCACTATCTCAACATTTTGCAGGGAAACCGAGAACCGGAAGGCCTCATGCTACATCTTTAATGCTACAGCCCACAAATGAACAGTCTCTTGCACTCACAGCTAACAATGGCCAATACTTGCTCATGGCCCCACCTCACACGAAGGGACTGGGAGACGCAGCACACGAAGAATCAGTGAGCAGTAACTGTCTGTGCCTGGCAGCATTGCTAATAGAATCTTGGCCATAGTGTGTACCATTTCCCTTTGCAATAAGTCCCAAATCAGTCCTAAATCTTTAAAAATTCCAAATTACTAGTTCATATTATTCAGCCCTCAATCCAGCAAACTTTTACCCAGAAACAACCTGTTTTAATCTGTTTTCCTTTTAATGCTTCACATCTTCCCTAGAAAATGAGTTTGCCTGGTTCATTCTTCCTTTTCCTTTCAGAAACATTGTCTTCTTTGTTGCTCCAGTGGTCTGCATCTTCCCAGATTTTTTAGAAGCATCACAATCATAGCATACACAGAAAAGAAGCCCTTCTTACACTTTGCTTTGCCTCTTCCTGTCAAGTTGTTGTCCTTAAAGGGATTCTACCTCAGATTCTCCTTGGCCTCCTCCTTTTCTTGTTCTATAGTAAGATCTGATGCTGCAAGGACTCTTTCCTCCCTCTGCTAATCATCTCCGTCTGTCCTTTCAATACATTGGTTCATAATTGTGCCTTCATGTCAGAATCACCTGGCCAGCTTTTAAACTGATGTTCCAGGTCCTTCATGCAAAAGAGGGAGCTCAAATGTCTGCCCTGTGATGTCAGGAGGGCCTTAGAAAAAGCTTCCCAAAGAAAGTGCCATTGGAGATAGGTCTTGATGATGAGTGGGAGTTGACCAAGTCAAGAGGGAGAACATCCCAATCAGTGACAGTACCAGGTCAGCTCCCCTAAAGCAGTATAGGGGACTTGGTCAGGTCTGAGGCTTAAAAAATGATCCCTCTGGGCCTAGCTGCTACGAATACTTATATAAAACCCTACTGTGTCATATTAAGATTTTCACATGAAGGAAAGCAATAGCCACAGAAAGATTCAATTACATTTGGAATACAGTGTATAATATTTTTATTGTGCTAAATATTTTAAAGGGAACATTGACTATCCAGGATGACCATGATGGTGTTAGGCACAGAAGGCAAGGCTGGGAAAAAAAAAAATGGGTAGATATAGCCTGAAAAAGAGAAGCAAGTGTAAAACATGACAGTTGTCTTCACACATCTGAAGGGCTGTCTGTGTAGGTGTAAAAAGGCCTGATGTGCAGAGCTCCAGAGAAGCAAAGACCAGTATGATGACAGTTTCAGGAGTAGATGTGATTCTCTATGCAAAATGCCTTTGCAAACCATTGTTATGAAGCAATGGAACAGATTGTCTTGCGATACACTGAGCATGCCAGCACAGGATGAATCAAAGCAGAACTTTAACGATTGAGAAGTGTTCAGCACTGGGTAGAATGGTAGACTAGATGCCCCACTGGGCTTCCTGCAATTTTAAAATTCTTTGACATTGTCAACATTGATTCCCCCTCTGGAGAGGACTACCAATAACAACCAAAGGAACCAGTTTTAAAAAAACGGCAAATCTTCTAGGGAATGACCTATGAATTTCCAGTCCCAGCTCTATTATATGCATGTACCCACCTATCCATTCATCTATCCAACCAACTAACATTTAATGCATACTTACTGAGTGCCAGGCACTGTCCCAAGATCTGAAGGTACTGCAGTGAGCAATAAAGACATAGCTGCTGTGTGCATGAACTCATATCTAGTACAGACAACAATAAGCACACATAAACAGAAATTAAACCCATGGTAAGTGCTATGAAGAAAAGCATGGGATGCTGCAACAAGAGCCAGCTAAGCTAGCTGGAGGGTTCAGGAAAGGGCTGCTCTGACTCAAGACCATTAACCCCTCCATTCACTGACAATGATTGCAGTTCAGCTGGGCAGGAAATTCTTGCCTCACCAGGACTTTGAGGAGTTTAGAGCTTGTAACCTGAGGCACTCATTGTCTTTGTAACCTTGGAGAAGGTCACCTGACCTCTGTAAACCTCTGTTTCCTCATCACCAAAATGGAAAGCACAATAACCCCTAGGTCTAGATCAGGTTGCTATGAGATCGAGTTTATAAGCACAAGGTCTACCACAGAGTAAATCCCTGAGAACAGGTAACTAGTGTTACTAAAATAAAAAGGAAACACCCTGAGTGCTAAAAAAGAAAAATACCACTACATTGTAGATCTGTAAATATTTACTCTTCTAGCTATCACTCAGGCTTCTAAAGCCCCCAGGTTATTTGGTGAGCGAGGGAAGTACAGAGGGTTTGGTGACATTTTATCTCAATTTCACTTGAGGGCATTAGCACTTCTCCCTCCACTCTACATTTCCTTCCTTCGAGGTAGTGCTGCAGGATGCAAAACATCTATCCCTCTTTCTTTCAAGTTCAACCCTTTCTTTCTTGCTATAAAAATCAAAGAAGGTCATAAAGGACACTTCTGGAAAAACTAGACCACCTCTGCCTCAGCCAGTGCAGCCACCAAATGAAAATTCACAACAGCAGCTCCCTGGCATTCCAGGAGGAGACCAGCCCAGTATGAATAAATAATCCACATTTCAAGCAGGATTATGGATATAAATGAAAGATGAAAAGCACATCAGGGTACCCATTCGTCACACATCTCCACACAAAAATGCAGCCTTGTTTCTCTCCTCATCCCTAGCTAACTCCACTTCCCAGTGCACTTGGTGGCCAAACATGCACGACACTGAAAAACATTTAAAAGCGGGGCAGAGAGACAGCCGCCAGACAGACCGGCAATTTGAGTGGGCCTGAGAGTGAGTGCTCTCCGTCGCCTCCTTTCCTATCAGAACTCTGGAGCCCCCTGAAACTTTGGGGGTCAGATGATCTCCACCAGGGGCTTGACTATCACCTCAGCGAGTGTTGTCATGGAGTCGCTGGCCACAGCCTCACTTAAACCTGCCCCCACACGGGGTCTCCTGTTATCTCCCACTTGCCTTGATAGCTAATACAGCTCCTACAGTCGCTGTGTCCCATTAGGTCAAAGCAATGAAAACGAATGCCTTTTTCTTGATGGCTTATGCAGAATTGCTGTAATTTGAAGCAAGCCTCCCTGGCCCTGCTTCTGTCTCTGTCCCCTACTCCCTGTCACCCTGCTTCCCTGGCTGCTCCCTCCTCCCCCGCCCCTCCCATCCATGTCTCTGTCTTTCTTCTCCCTTTTCATACTGAATATACTGGGGCCCTGGCAGGCTGCCATTCTAACTGCACATTAGAAATGGTAGAGTTTTCCTCTATCTGATTCTATGAAATGAGTTCACCAGAAGGTGCAGACCCAGCACATTCGTGGTTTTTCCTATAAATTACTTTAACACTGTGTCCAATCATATATATAATTTCAGATTTTCAATTTCAACTCACTGCTGTGTCAGCACAGACTCCACTGATATGTCTAACGTATTTAGCTTAAAATGAAACGGATGGCATTTCATTACCAGGAAGATAATATTTTTGAATATGTTTCCTGCATGGCGGGATCCATCATTATTCTGCCATTTTATGTTCAGTGTGTGTAATAGCTTTTTAATGCTTTGACGTGTTTTATTTATATGGGTAATATTTTTCTAATACCATAGGACAGTTTAACTCATTGGACACATTAGGAAATCTTAATTGAATGCTTTTAAATATTAGCAAGGTAAGGGGGGAAAGGCTGAACAAATTGCCAATATTTTTATTTAAAATTTTGTCAAGAGTAACAAAACAGGCACAAAATTGTCCGACTCTTGTTCTTTTTTAATCTATTCTCCCCAGCCTTCTCCCCATCTCCACTTGATTATCTACCCATAAATATACACATTTTGGAGAGGAAATAGAAAGAGAAAGAAAAATCCCTAGCCCCCTGAGACTTAAAAGCTGTCAGGGTGAAAGCAAGGAACACAAGAAATATTGAGCAAGCCCCAGTGTGAATGACAGGAGCACTCTCATTGGCGGAAGCTTCTGACAGTGCTGAAATCTTTAATACCAGGTTCTCGGCTCTTTGACCAAAGTCATGGAATGTTTAAAAGGAGACTTTTTCTCAAAAGCTGTCTTTGCAAAGAAAATGCAAAGGAAAGTGTTTTGCCTTTAAAACTTGCAAGGAGCCAACTTTGCTAAAGGCATTTCAAATTAACAGGTAAGTGCTAGAGAGAGCACTTTCTTCTCTGGTTCTTTCCTCCCTTCTATCAAAGCAGCACCTTACTCCTCCAAAAGAAAGATCTAGGAGTTCAGTGTGGAAGAGCGTTTTGCCTTCCGCCTTCAAGTGGAAGCAGATCACTCAGTCAGCGGCCTGATAGGCTCTCACTCTGCTGAGAGCTCCTAGTCTGGGTTCACTCACAAAGGGTGCGCCTTTCCTGTACATGTGTATGTGTATGAATGTGCGTGTGTGTGTGTGTGTGTGTATGCACAAATACGCATACACACACATACACAAATGCACATACACATACATGGGTGGGAAAAAATAGGTTTACAGTTGTGAGTACATGAAACAGTTATTCTTGTATTACTATTTATTAATTATTGTAGTATTTATTTGTATTATTTCCATACAAACACCTCTGAACCTACTTTTGCCCATCCCTGTACATACACACATATGGGTATATATACACATATATACCCATACGCATGTATTTTAAGTTTCCCCAGCCTTATTGAAGCCTAATTGATAAATTTGTATATATTTAAAGTGCATTAAAGTATACAATATGCCTTTCTTGTACTTAAAGTACAGCCCCTATTTCTCTACTGTTGCCTTCCTAGGGAAGCAGAAATAGACACAGATTCTAATTCTAGGCCTCCTCTGATCACCTAGGCGACCCTGAGCAAGCGACTGCAATCCTCTGAGCCCCAGGGCATTTATCTATAAAATGGAGTTACGAGTTTTTGCCTCGGAGGCTGTTGCAAGAATAAGGTATCACCCATGTAGTCGCCCAACACAGCCCATGGCTTACATAGTAGACACACAATGACAATCATTTTTTTCTATAATTAACAACCTGTTTTGTTGTTAAACTTGGGCTAATATTTTCTCTTCTCTCATCTTCAAATTCTCCAATCTAAAACAGGAAACTCCAATCATCTACATGCCCATAAGATAGCATGTAGATGCTATAAATAAAGTCCTTCCAACAAATAAGTCAGCATAAAAGCACAATTGCAGGATTTCATTTAATCCCACAAAGCCCCTTTTGCAGTGAAACTCTGTTTTGCCTAAGGGTATTTTAAAGAGGTTTTTCTGCCTTGCCAGCTTAAGGATTTTGGTTTTTGGGTTGTTGTTGTTGTTGTTGTTGTTGTTGTTGTTGTTTTTGCCCTATGTTTATTTACTTCCCTGCTCTTAAATGGGTAGAAAATTATAGCACAAAACTCCTTCAGACAGAACCTACCACTATTCCTTGGATTAATTCACATATTTGAAAGTTCTAGCTCTCAAAGAGGTGGAAAAATTATCACTACAATGGCAATCATGTTACAATATATAAATGTATCCAATTAATACATCCATCTTAAATTTACGCAATGTTATATGTTAAATATATTTCAATATTAAATATTTTAAAAAGAATTGTGAAAACAACACTAAGAAAGGGATGAACATACTTCTCTGTAAAGGTATATTTCATTTTGCTGGCTAAATTCTGCTCTTGTGGTGCCAAAACAGATATAGAAAATACAGAATGAATGAACATAACTGTGTTACAATAAAACTTTATTCACAATACAGGCAGTTGACTGTAGGCCTTAGCTTGTAGACTGACCTCTGATCTAGGACATTAATATACCTCAATTTTTGCATTTTTCTAGGACTAAAAGTCTCAAAACCCAAAATGTAAAGTCACAAAATCAAGGGCAGAGAAAACAAAATGTCAACAATAATGGTTTAGTTTGGGTAAGGGACTTTTGTCTTGCATTATTGGATTCTGTATTATCTGTTATTCTGACATCTGTTTTGATAGTCATGATTTTCTAGAAATTTGCCAAGAGGAAGTCTCAGTTTTTCACCTAAGCCTCTATTATAAATACTTCAAAGTTAACCTCATTTACTGATGACCAGTCGGACAATTTAGTTCAAGACAGAAACAGCATAAATCATTCATTCATTCAACAAACTCCATTAACAACCACTCTGTGCAAGACACTGCTGAAAAGCAAAGCATAAATAAATAAAATCCACCTTCACACATTTATGTGTTAGTAGAAGGAAACAGATAGTATATCTTTAAACAAGCCAATAAAAGGATAAATTGATTTACCGCTAAGTACTAATGACAATTAGTTGGTGTGACATAAAAAAATAAGTGGAGGACAAGAGGGAATCCCGAGAAGGCAGACTCTCTGAGGAGGAGGCTAATCTGAGATTTGGAAGGATAAAAGTAACCATCACGAGGCAAAATAAAAGAGCTTAGAAAGTAGGAGAGAAAGCAAGGGAGCCAGTATGGTTGGAGTATAAAAATTGACAATCACTTAGCTTTAGTTGCTAAGTAGTAAAGACTAGAGTTTTTCCTCATCAATAGAAAAGTGTTTGCACTGGTTAATTCTCAGTTATAGTATTTTTAATAACTTCAAAGAAATCATCTTGAAGTGACCCCTTGAGCCTACTAGAAAACAAACCAGAAATCCCGAATTACTCTGTTACAGGTCCCCTTATGAACCTCATTTCTAAATTCCCACTGCCTGAATTCCCACTGTTCTAACAGGACATAGGAAAATGCGGAGTAGGAATATGCAGATCAGCATTGCCTTATTTTGAGCTGCTCTTTCAAGAACCAAAGCAAAAGCTATTTGATAATATCCCTCTTCAAAGTTATACAGTACTTTTCATCTAAGAATATCACAGCACTCATTCGCAATTAAATCATTAATCCTCACGACGACCCCATCAAGAAAATATCTGCTTTATTATCAGAACACTTGGCATTTACATTGCTCATCTTGAGGATGCTATTCAATCATTTGTAGTTAATTAATGCATATAGCACGTTCAGGAGGCAGGTCAGTGATCTGGTCCCAGTTGCAGATAAAGAAACTGTGGTCCCAAAAGGAAGAGGTATTTTCTAACCAATTTAGTCAAATGAGAGCAGTATCAGAAATTAATGTATTTTGCCATGTGTAATGCACATTTCTTTGGCCCTAAATTTTAAGGGAGGAATAATGGTGCGCATTATACATGGGTAGTACTAATTCCATGTCCATATGGCATAAAATGAAAGACTTTTCTCCTGAAAGTTTGGGCCAAAAACATGAGTGTGCATTATAAACAGCAAAATGCGGTACTTGATGCCCAATCTTTAAGAATCACTTTTCATGCACTGAGTTTTCCAACATTTAAGTGCCTATAATTGTATAACTGTTTATAAAATCATCAACTAGATGAGCATCCACCTGAGGGGAGGGACCCAGCCACCTTTAATATTCCTCATAATAATGTCCTTAGAATATTAATTTTACAAATATTCATGCACATTTCTCATTTGACCTTCATTATGACTTTATGAGTCAGAATGAATATTGATATCACCATTTTACAAGTGAGGAAATGGAGGTTCAAAGAGATTACAAGATTTTTCCCATCAGTTTATGGTTAGTTGAACTCAGGAATTTGATTTTAAATGTAATGTTCTTTCCTCTGTTAACACTGTTTCTCCTCTAACCTCTTAGATTTTTGTTGTAAGATAATTTGTCCTTGACCTCCAACCAAGGCATTTTGTTTTCCCACATCCAAGATGGTGCCGATTTTATGCTTGATGCCTACAAAGTCATTCCAAGGTATGACCTTTGAGAAAATTATTATAATAAAAGATTCCTTCAATTGATAATGAAACCTACCATAAACAAAGAAAAAAAAAAGCTGCACTGTTTGAGCTTTTGATTTGCCATGTTGTCTTTTGGTATATCCAGTCAGGAAAGTAGAAATCATTCTAGGCATTTCAAACAGAGGAAATTTAATTCAGGGAATTGATTTCAAAGGTGCTGACAGGCTATACGAACAGAAGGAGGAAGTGACTGGATTTGCAAAAATGAAAGGGGTTGAGATCCAGACGCTGCTAATGGCACTGTATTGAATGAAGCCTAAAAGCCTGGACAGTTGCTATTGTTGGGGACACCACTGTTGGACCCACAGAAGAGGTGTCTCCTCAGCTAAGCCTGTAAACACTGAAACAGTGCTACTGTGCCCGGAGTTAAGAATCACTACACTGAGTGAGCTGGAAATCAGAGCCTCTTTCTTATTCCTGTCTGTTAATCCCTCACCAGTGCCTCCTACTGGCAGATTCCAGCAGGAAGTAAGCTAGCAAGAAAGCCTGGGAAATGTAGCTTGCAGAGTCCCAGCCCCAACAGGGTACTATGTGGAGGGGCGGGCATGAGCCTGGAAGACAGAAGGGAAATGAATGGCATGTTCTACCTTTAGAAGGCTTGGGCAATCAAGCAGTGAGTGCTAGAGTTGAAACTTGTCCCCAGATCAATGCTCTACACCTCAGTGACAGAGGCAACACTATGAAGGCTGCTCCTATGCTCCATACCCACCCCCTTAAGGGCTGAAAATAAAATACTGCCCCCAGGAAACCAAAGTGCTAAACTGAGATGTTGGGGTTCTTTGTACTTTAGAATCCATAAGGGAGGATTAGAAGCCTACCCAAGAAAAAAAACAGTTGTCATTAATACAAAAATATGTCATACGAATCCCAGAAGGGAATGTGAATCTCTGCGAAACTGGGAGTGAGCAGTGAAAGTGGGACAGTAACGAGTGTTGTGAGGAACAAAGGAGGAGGAGGAAAAGTGAGCAGCAAAAAGACCAAGAGTTAGACAGAAACCAGGATATATTTTCAGAGTAATACAAGAGAAGGAAATATTTCAGGAAGAATCCATTATATTGGACAGAGAAGGGAGAAAGAGGGACCCGAAAGGGGTTCTCAGAGCTTGAACAGGTTGACGCCCAGCCAGAAGAGCTTAAAAGAAAGATTCAAACATCAGGCCGGCAAATGTCCATCGAGATCCAAAGGACAAAATTAGGGGAATGACAATGAAGCGCAATATACTGCCTCTGTGCCCCAGAGATGTTTAGCCTCCAAACAAGCAAAGACACCCCGGTTTTGATTGACTGTGATTGACTGTGAATACTATCCCGGTTTTGATTGACTGTGAATACTATCCCAAGTCTCGTTCAAGTTGTGATTTCTGGCCACTCATGCAGACTGAGCTGATGGTATGGATTTGTGACATTTTCTTTATGGAGGTAGAAGGACTGTGGTGTGTTCCTCTTTTCCTTACGAGATAAGGTTGGGTTCTCTCAGCAAAGTATTCAAGGTCCTTAGGATCCTAACACAGACTTAAAATTTCAGCTTCATTTCCCACCATCTCCACATACATACCCTTCTATATGCACTTCGACATGTCCTGTCTTCATTCCAAGGTGGCAGCCTCTGCCCTCCTCCCCATTCCTCATTCTCCACCTGGAAAACACCTTCTCCTCTTTCAGCGTTCATACCCAATAAAGTTATCCTGCCTCTGTAAATTCTTCTGTGACTTGACCAGGAACAATCTGTCATTCCCTATTTGTGTCTCTCAGCACCTTATACATACCAACAGAGATGAGCTCTCATATTATTAGTGCTTACCTCTTCACCAAGCATTTTACTTTCTTTTGGTCATGTCCCAGATTCTTATCTGGACATCCATATCCCCCCTGTGAAGCCCACACTGTTGAGGCACAAACCAATCATCCTACACCCTGGTTGCAATCAATGATTCAGATATGGACACATTCCCAAATCAAGCAAAGATGCAAGAGGGGAGATGTGCTGCTCACTTTGGCGAAAGCAGCTCCCCTACTCTATGCGAGCTCCTGGAGAAGGAAAAAGAAGAACGAAACTTCCCGTGAACATGAGGAAGGGGAAGTTTTAGAAAGACACTGACACTGTGGAAAAGAATCATGAGAGGTTGAGATAGAATCCTTACTGACATATTTGACCCACTAAATCAAACCAAAGAGTGACTCAGGCTAGATGGAGATCTTGCATAAGAGCAAAAACAATGTTCTTTATTACTCCCAGGAGCTTCAGCATTGCAGGGAAAGCCCCAGGCTCTGGCCAACATTAAGCTGTCAAACAATGGCTGTTGAGTCCAATTGAATTGAGGTAGGTGATCAACCCACTTGTTCTGAGGAAGTTCTGAAGCAATGCAGTGACCTCTCAGTTTCTTCACAGACAGTCCTAACCTGTCCTTCCTTCCCTTCGGTGTCAGCACTCCTACCCGCTAGGTGCCCAAGTCACTGATACCTCCCTCTGACCCACACTTCAAATTCACACTGCCTCTAAATGCCAATCTGTTCTAAATCCCCAAAACCAAGCTCCCCCGACATCTCTTCCTCTCCACTTTTAACATCTTATTCTGATCACATGCACGACTGTTTTTTGGATAAATGAAACTGTCTTTAAACTGGTCACCTGTCTCAAGTCCTGCTTCCCTCCTCTCTCTCCAACCTGCAGCCAGAGTGATTACTTTAAAATCCAAATCTAGTCATGTTGATCCCATGACCTCAAGCTTTGTTTGGCTCCCCTACAGTTCTCTGGTTAAAATCCAAATCTCTTGAGCCTCAGAAGCAGCCTTTGGGGATCCGACTCCTATCTCATCTCTCCAACCTCGCTTTTCTGGACACCGCTCCTCACCACGTACTGTAATAACACTTCTGGACTACCACCAGCACCTCTCACACAATGAGCCCTCCCCTTGGCAGCTTCACATATGTTCTCTTCTCCACCTGGAACAACCTTTCTCCAATTCTAGATCTGCATAAATCTTTTTTCTCCTTCAGGACCCATTTCAGCCATCACTTCCTCCAAGAAACCTTTAATTCTCCCCTCGCCACCCGGTCTGTGACCAGCTCCTCCTCCGTCACTCTACCAAATCTACCTCTCTCATAGCACTTATCACACTGTATTATATTCAACTATTTATATGGCTCTTCTGCCAGGCTTTCAACCAAATGCACGCAGCCAACCGCAGTCAAGAACCATGTGATATGCACCACTGAATGCCCAGAGCAATGCTCAGTAGACAGCAGGTACTCGGTAAACTCTTTTAAAGAGAATCAATGAGTTAATGAATAAACAAAATATTGGACAGTCAAAAAATCCCACTTTTAGCTTTGTGTTCTCACTTTAAGACCTGTCAAAAATGTATTTTCCCAAGTTATATTATTTTTTAAAATCATTCCTCCAGAATTGCACAAAATAATCTCCCTAAAGCCATCAAAAGCCATTATCAACAGCTCTTTTGTGGGTGGCTGATAATGACTTCACACTTCACTACTGTACTTACATCATTCTGCCATGCATGAACATCTGCATGAATCTAATAAAGATGAATTTTTCAGTTTGTGTGGTTGACCAGCCACTATGTAGAACACACAGACTGCGAGTACATCCAAATGTAAGTCCGAATACAGCTTCTTTTACCCTAGTCTCAGTAAGAAAAAGGAGAAGATTTCATAACCGAAGAGGGTTAGGAATATAACGGAGCGTCACCACTCCCAGCAGGACCTGCTGGACACTGACAGAAGGACAGGTGGTATTGTTGCAGCTACCTGTAGGTCTTCAAGGAGCCTGGGGAGGAACAGCTCCTCACCAGCAAATCCCCTAAGGGGTCAGTGCAGCACCCAGGCCTCAGGTTGTCCTAGAGGGGTGGCCACTGGCCATTCTGTTAGCAGAACAATGAGAGGAATCCTTCTGAACAAGCACAGCCTAGTATTCCGGAGCCAGTGTGTGCAGGCACACATAAACACGTCCCCCCACACACACCATGCAATCTCTTAAAAATATTTATCTAAGAGTCCATTACAATCTTAACTATTTAAACTTATATGGCACTGGGGGTGCCATACAAGATACCGAACTTCCGGTGAAAAAATGAATTTCAGGTGAGCAAATATTTTTAGTATAAGTATTTCAGTTGAACAGTGAACATTTTCAGGACAAATATGACCCATACACTATTTGGGACATACTTATACTAAAAAATTATTCACTGTTTATCTGGAATTTAAATTTAATATGCAGTCCTGTATTTTTAGTTCCTAAAGCTACCAACTCGGTATGGCATCAGAACTGAAGTTGTTGCATTATCAGTCTACTTTTCATTAAGAACTATAGGGTTCAACTAATATAGTAGACAGTCTAATGACTAACGAAAAAAGCTTTGGTATAAAGCAGCAGTCACCAAAGGGGGTTGTGCCAGGGCCCCTTACCCAAACAATTACCCAATCAGGGCACGTAGTATATAGATTTCTTTTCTGCTTGTCCATCTGTTTGCTTCAGTGAAAGGATTTGTAAAGTAGTGGGGGGTTTCCTCTCATTTGGGAGTTGTGTGTGAGTTTCATACAACCTGAGCTACCAGCTTCCTCCAAGGGCAGACATTATGGGCATCAGAGGTCCCCCAGAAGCTAACTTGTCTCTCCCAGGACTATCAAAGGTTAGCCTGCCTCTTCTGGAAAGTTCATCCTTTCGTGTCCCCTGATCCCATCCAGGTCCAGAGACAGATTAGTAACTAACTGCACAAGCAAGAAAAAAACTGGGTTGTGTGAGCAAAAAGATACTGTGGAAATTCTCCAGGGGCTCCTCAAAAGAAAACGAGTCTAACCTTCTGCATTAGTTAGCTTGACTCATTTGCTGTTCATGGTGAGGAGACTGAATTACAGCAGCCTATAATAGTTAAATAGTAATGTTTTCTTTGGCTCATTGCTCTGTGGCGAAATTTCCCCTGCAATAACCGATAGCATCCCCAGCACCCTAAATAGCAAAAAATGTGCCCCGTTCTCTCCACTGGTGTGTTCATGGACTATTGCATAAGGTGTCTCTATTGGGGGGTTTCAGGTAAGTACTCTGTCATTTGCCTTTTATTTTTTCTGCACCACCAAATAAAAAAGTCTAAATTCAAAACTTATTTCCAAGTCTGAAAGTAAGATACTGTTAAGTCTCCTTTCTCAAGCAGACGTCCTCTTCCTGATGTGTCATCAACAGCTTTAAAAGCAATCCCCTTGTGTCTGTCACAGTGACTCAGAAAACTAGGCCAGTGATGATTCTGTCATTTAGTGGTTCTGTGGCATATGTGCCCTACCGTTTTTCATTTCTATGCTTCGAAATACTAAGTGGGCCATGCTGAGACATCTTTTTATCACAAAGTACTCCGTGTAATGGTTTTTGGAACACTGGGAGAGAAATGGAGAGGCAAGGAGCGGGGACATCTGCATAATTGCTGTTTATTTCTGCGGCAACTCACTAGTTGGGAAAACGTGTATTTGAGGGACATTTAAGGTCTGGCATTTCAATCCTTGACTTCGGTCCCCACAACTGACCTTTGCATGATGACATTTGAAACTTGACCATCCTAGACCGCCTTGATGCCAGACAGCAGCCACTTTGGCAAGTGGTAACTCCAGGGGGAAGGCAAAAGGCTGTCTTCTAAAAGGAATGAATAAATATCCGCCCAGTCCCTCTATCGCCCAAACAAGCAGCTGCTCTCCAAAGGCTTCTCCTATCTTGCAGAGCCAGAGAAGGTGAGCTGTTCCAGAGAAGGCCGGAAAAAGTGTACGAGAATGTGCGTGGGAAAAAAACCCTCTTATTTCTTACAGGAGACTGATTGAGCTCAGTGCTAGAATGAAATGGCACTTCCTCTCTACCTTGTCCCACCTGCTTTCAGCATGTCTGAGCACAGGGCACACACAGTGGGACTCTGTAAGTTCTACCCAGACCATGGCTACTGTGAGGGCCTGACACTGACATAAGTCCCCTTCAATCAAGACCATTATTTTTTCCTAGTAGGTCATGTCCCCTATTCTCTTTAAATTATGACAAGCCTTGATGAAAGAAAAGAAGTTCATTGAAACTCTTTTTTTCCTTTCATTTCTTCCTAGTCACTTATCCCCATACCTCTGCTGTCTTCCTCACATACTCGTTTCCTTTCTTGACCCTCAAAAGAAGATTTAAAGAGAGGCAAGACAGTCAAAGAGGAGAGGGGTGGGTGGGGAGATGGGAAAACAAAGGGCTGTAGAAAGCCTCTCGAGGGCCTCTAGCATGGGTTCCCACTCGCTAAAACATTGGATGGAACTGAAACACTTCTAGGAAAGGACAGACAGACCACTCCCCTCTCCTATAATAATGACAGTAACAGCACGCGCTAATATAAAGTGTTTTAAGCACTTCACGTTTGTTAACTCATTCAAGCCTCATACACCATATGAAGTAGATGCTAATACTGTCCCTTTTGGCAGATGAGGAGACAGACCCAGAGAGAGTAAAGAACTTGCCCAGCATCATACAGCACAGAAGCTGCAGAAGAACCAGGGCTTAAACCTGGCAGCCTGGCTCTGCTCTCTTCGGCTGCCCACTCTGGGCTGGAAATGTTCATTTGTCTGCACTGTCCGCCCATTCTTTGTCACACCTCATATTTCTTTTCTCTTGGGACTGAAATAGGGAGAGACAGGGTTACTGTTTCACAGATTACAACAAAAGTTTCCAGAGTCCAGAAATAAGATCTATAAGAATAGACGACAGGAAATGTGCCAGCTTCGATCCACAAATAAAGGTCATTTCCCAAAGTACCTGTATCAGCGGCTCAGGGTTCAAATAGGGAAGCAGCTACAAAGTATGAAAAAGACTGAACACCGACTGACTGATAGGAGTATCTTGGAGTACATATATATATACTTTGTTATAAGACTTGACTTAGGCAGTTGTGGGGCTGGTTTAAGCAGTCTCTGTGAGTCCACTGTCCTCAACGGTACTGCTGAAGCCCGAAGCCTGCAGGGAACGCAGTTGGGAAGGGATGAGATAAAGTAGGGGAGATCAAGGGTAAGGTGGAACCCCAGGAGGATGACATAAAGCCCCTGTAAGTTTTTAACTGGCTCTGGCCTTGACGGGATGAGTGTCCTATAGAAGCCGGAAAGAGGGGGAGGTCTTGTCACAGAGCTAAACACACACATTGGCCGGGGAGCTGGAAGAGCTAAAGGAGGACCTTCCGGAAGGTGAGCAGTGCAAGCCAAGCCCTTGCCTTCCGCCAACAAGAAATTCCGCCAGCAGAAAGGGATTCTGCACGTGAGCTGCGACATGGCTGCTGCTCTGCTTCTGCCCTCAAACTCTCCCACAGGGTGTTTCTTGCAGCCTGCTATAGCTGGATGTCTACAGGAAGGGAGTTCTCAAAATGTGGTTCCGCTGGTGAAATCAACACGTACCAAAGCCACCACTCAACCTAGCTGAAACTGTTCCGGGTCACGGTTTTTTGTAATCACCTCATTACCTGACCACATTCTCACTGAGTGAATTTGGGAGGCAGGAAAGAAGGGTTAAGATGTGGACTTTGGGCCCTGGCTAGGTAGTTCAGTGGGTCAGAATCTCCCTATTCTGTTTCAATTTCTGGTCAAGGCACACGCAAGAAGCCACCGATGAATGCTTAAATCAGTGAAACAACAAACCGATGTGTCTTTCTTTTTCCCTCCCTCCCTCTCTCTCTCTCAAATCAATCAATAAATTTTTTTTAAAAGATGTGAAGTTTAGAGCCCAACAGATCTGAGTTCAAATCCTAGCCCCAACAGTTAAGTGCCACGTGATTTCCATCAATTTTTAATTCTCATATCTGTAAATCAGGGGTACTAATAGAACTATCTTCATTGGATACAGGTGAAGATTAAGTGAGATAACGCCTATAAAGCACTAAGTTCTATGTCTAGCACACAGTAAATATCAATAATATTTGCATGTTTTATAAAGTAACATATAATTGTAAATATATAGTAATGATAGCTTTTTTAAACTTTCTAATTTTGCAATAAATTGTACAATAATAACATTAATTGAAGATGCATTTTCTCAGCCAAATAGAATTATTATGCTTCATGAAGAACCACCTATGAGGGCCCCTAATTCAGTATCTCCACATATTTGGGGTTTTCATATAAGATATACTGATTAAAATTTTAAAATATCCTTTACTAAGATGTGATCAGGGAATTCCTTGAGTACTTGAGTGTTTTTTTGTTCAAGATCTTTGATCTAAATATTCTTATTTTAAGCCAGAAAGAAACACAGATACCTGGGATCCGCATCACAAATTAAACTCGTGGCCTGTAAGTGAACTCTACAACCCAAAACAATAGTGGATTCTATCCAAATACAAAA
Organism: Mormoops blainvillei; assembly: GCA_004026545.1. Classification (NCBI taxonomy): domain Eukaryota; kingdom Metazoa; phylum Chordata; class Mammalia; order Chiroptera; family Mormoopidae; genus Mormoops; species Mormoops blainvillei. Next base: position 32,526 of record PVJD01006778.1, on the reverse strand, counting down.
AGAAATAAGAAGTTGGACAACTAAAGTCTTCGGCCATGCTTATGAGAATAGGTAGAAAATGGAAAGATTTGTGATATTCACTAAAATGCCAGGTTAAGGGGGGAAATGCTATTCCCATATTACCTTTCAAGTGCATTTTCAGGTTAATGAAGAGCTTTCATAATCATGAATTTGAACTATCATGCTTAGAAGCCTACTTCTGAAGCTTTATTACACTAACCAAATTAATATTCAGCAAAAAAGCATGGTACAAAGTTATCAATCTCTCAGAAATGAGGGGTTCCCAACCATTACAAACCTCATCATTTAGCATTTATGTATGTATAGAAAGCATGTGAATTTGTAGGCTCAGTTCAGCTGCTATTTTCCATCTAAACTTCACTCATTTAAACGACTTAAGGACAGATGTGCTATAAAGGGGCACTTCATCTAGAGTAGTCATTGCACACTGACAGCCACAATCCTTTTTGCCCAAGCACTGCACATTCTGATCCTAGGAGGCCTTGGCATTCTGAATTCCTTTCACTTGGTTGAGTGTTTCATTTGCCTGCTAATATAAAATTCACTGAGGTAGCAGGCAGCAATTGGAGTTGTTGCGGGTTCTGGTCCAGTGCACCACAATCCCACTGCACTAAGACTAATGGCAAAGAGGGCACCCCAGAATGACCCACTTACCTGTCTGGCATAACAGTAGGCTTTCCACATATGTGAAGCATGTGGTTTACAATGGTTTGGAATAAATCTGCAAACCTGACCACCAGAGATCAGGACTATTTCCACTGTGGTTCTATAACAACTTAGCGAAAATGCTTCAGAGTGCTCAGCAGGGAAAGGAAATGTGATAATTGTGGGAAGACTGGACATTATATTAGAGTGAGCTCTTTGGCACAAAAGAATAATGCCTGTGAAATGCTAGTCTCAGGTCGCGTAACACTGAATTTCCATCACACTGCTTTGAGAATGCAAAATGAGGTGACAGTCAGTAATGCTTATATCTGAATGACCAACTGGATGACCACCTGAGGGTTCCGCAGTAAACATAGGGGAGACGTAGAGGGGCAAGAGAAGACTCAAGGTCATCCTATGAATGGCGGAATTTTAACCTCCAGCTGAAGCATTGACATTTCAGCTCATCAATGACGGAATAAGACCTATTTTTTTAAGGCTTATGTCATCCAAATTCACAAAACATTAGTTTGTGTGAGAAACACAATAGAATACTCTTCAGAGAAAAATACAGAATCTGTTTTGGGAAACTAAAATTAGATGAGAAGGTTTCTTAGTAAGTATGCTATCTTACATCTGAAAAGACTTTAATGGTATCCATCTCATTCAAGTTTCCCTGGATCCACATCACCTATCTAGCACATGACAAAAAAAAAAATTGCCCAGTCCTTATCTCCAGGTTCCCTTCAACTAATGCCTAAACTCACTCAATTAGTAGGTGATAAAATTGGAGTTTCAAATGGTCCTATCAAGACTATAAAACTTTTGTTCTTCCCTCATCATTAGCCTCACTGGGTAATTTTGTAAAGCACTTGTATTGACAAATACTTTTTCATCAATGCATTAGTCAGGACAGACTTGGTTAGGCTGCAGTAAAAAATATTACCTGAAATCTTTCTGGCTTGATATGTCACACAGTCTAGTGTGAGTCAAGCAATTCTCCCAGAAAGTGCTTTTCCAAGTAGTGACAGGGAACCATACAACTTCTGTCGTATAACTACACCTTCTAGAATCCTTAGCTTTCCAGGGTCTCTGGGGTATAACATCCAAGAAGAGAGTATCACGCTGGTAATCTTAGGTCACATGGCCCTTGCCCTGGTGACCAGAGGGTTGGGAGAGAGATAGAGTATGAAACTTAGAGCCTTCTCAGTGGGAGACAGAGTTCTGCATCTCAACGCAACGGTGGAGTTTCCATTAATACAAAGAAGAATTGAAAGCTGGACAGGCAACAACATTAAAATAAGGTTCATTATGTCTACAGTGTGCAGTCCGTGGTGCTAGAAGCTGTATAGAATACAAATAGTAATGCATGACTGTTTTGAAAGAAAATGATATTCTAATGGTCTGAGAGGTTGATCTACAGAATCAGCTATAATTTCAGGAATAATATAAAGGAGTAAAACAATGGATAGGAAATATGACAAACACTCTTTATGGAAATAGCCAGTCTGAAAATTCTAACTGGTATATTTTGAATTCCTCCTAAGTGATGAGGTCAACTAAATCTCACTCAAAAATGGAAATACTGTAACATCTGAAGAGGGAAAATGATTCTCTGATCATAGAATTCCAAGACAACATTTTTCTCTTGAACATAAAAAATTTTCAACTATTCTCTTAATATCACTGACTTTGTTACCTCATCTAGAAAATTATTATAATACATATTCTAAATTTCCTTTGATAGTGCCTGTTACAACAGGAGGCATTCGAATAAAGAGTATTTATGAGCTTTGGTCACTTTTTTTATTTCATTCAGTAAAGGAAATAGTGGTTGTACCTGTCACGGGTTAGTATCCTGACTCATTCTTTGATGTAAGTCTCATTGTCAGCGCCCACCCTGTTATATGCAGCATTCACTCCCCTAGGGACTTGCTAAGTGCCCGGCCAAGTAATCTGACAAAATCATTTTTGCTGTTGTTTGAGGGGACGATAATTAACTGGTATATTATTCCTCCAAAGTAAAATATTATCTATAAATAGTAGCCTTCACTATCTCAAGTCAACGTTATAAATAAATAGTAAGATTTTTTTAGACAGTCTGTCAACCCCAAAGGGCAATTATATCCATGTCAAAGACTCTCAACCTCAGCACTGCTGACATTTAGGGCTAGTTAATTCTTTGTTGGGGGGTAGGGTGCACTGTCCTGTGCACTGTACCTACACACACCACAAGGCAGTAGCAGTCTTGCCCCCATCCAGAGTTGTGATCACAAAAAATGTCTCTGCATATTGCCAAATGCCCCCTAGCAGTAGGGGGGGAAATTGCAAATATCTCTCCATCCCCCCGCCTTAAGGATCACTAATCTCAATAAAGGAGTGTTTTCATTCTCTTTATAGCAAATGCTGATGTTGCCTTCCAAATACCATCACACATTTTGCCCTTGAAAACTGAATCCTGATTTCATTGAATGACACATCTTCCAGAGGCGATGGTGACCCTATTCAGAAATCAGAGGTAAATCATCAACGTCTAATCCAATTATGGTAATCCCAATGCCTTTACCAAAAATGGTTTAGGAATAGTCATGTGACTCAACTCTGGCTAATAAGAAATGAGGAGGAGGATTTCTGGCCAAGATGGAAGCATAGGTAGAAACATGTTGCCTCCTTGCACAACCAAAAAAAGAACAACAAATTTAAAAACAAAAAACAATCAGACCTAACAGAAAATCGAACAGTATGGAAGTCCAACAACCAAGGAGTTAAAGAAGAAACATTCATTCAGACTGGTAGGAGGGGGCATATACGGGCAGCCAGGGCAAGGAGGATGTGCAGGAAGGCAGCAGCTGGTAGACCAGGCGGTCCCACATTTGCATGCAAATGAACCAGGAGGAACAGCTGGGGAGTGAGAGAGACCACGAAAACCCAGGGTTCCAGTGCAGGAAAAGCAAGCCTCAAAACCTCTGGCTCTAAAAACCTGTGGAGGTTGTGGTGGTAGGAAAAACTCCCAGCCTCACAGGAGAGTTCACTGGAGAGACCCACAGGTTCCTGGAATGTATACATACCCACCCACCCAGGAATCAGCACCAGAAGGGCCCAATTTGCTTGTGGGTAGCAGGGGAAGTGACTGAAAGCACAGCAAGAGCTGAGCAAGTGGCATTGTTCCACCTCGGACCCCTCCCCCACATACAGTGCCACAATGCATCAACACGGGTTGCCCCGCCCTGGAGAATATTTAAGGCTCTGCCCCTTACAACACAACAGGTGTGCCCAAAGAAACATGACCCAAATGAAAGTACTCCAGAAATCAAATCAAAACTCCAGAGAAAATACAACTAAGCTATGAAGAGATAGCCAATCTATCGGATGCAGAGTTCAAAACACTGGTAATCAGGATGCTCACAGAAATTGTTGAATACAGTCCAAAACAGAGGAAAAAGTAAAGGCTATGCAAAGAGAAATAAAGAAAAATATACAGGGAACCAACCGAGAAGGAAAGGAAACCAGGACTCAAGTCAACAATTAGGAGCAGAAGGAAGAAAGAAATATTCCACCAGAACATAATGAAGAAAGAAGCATTAAAAAAAAAAAATGAGGAGACACTTAGGAACCCCTGGGACAACTTTAAACGTTCCAACATCTGAATCAGGGGTGTCAGAAGGAGAAGAGAAAGAGCAAGACATTGAAAACTTATTTGAACAAATAATGAAGGAGAACTTCCCCAATCTGGTAAAGGAAATAGACTTCCAGGGAGTCCAGGAAGCTCAGAGACTCCCAAAGAAGTTGGACCCAAGGAGGAACACACCAAGACACATCATAATTACATTACCCAAGATTAAAGATAAGGAGAGAATCTTAAAAGCAGCAAGAGAAAAGGAGATAGTTACCTACAAAGGAGTTCCCATAAGACTATCAGCTGATTTCTCAAAAGAAACTTTATAGGCAAGAAGGGGCTGGAAAGAAGTATTCAAAGTCATGAAAGCCAAGGACCTACCTCCGAGATTACTCTATCCAGCAAAGCTATCATTTAGAATAGAAAGGCAGATAAGGTAAAGTTAAAGGAGTTCATCATCACCAAGTCTTTGTTATATGAAATGTTGAAGGGACTTATCTAAGAAAAAGAAGATCAATACTATGAACAGTAAAATGACAATAAACTTGCAACTATCAACAATTGAACCTAAAAAAAACAAAAACAAAAACAAACTAGGCAAACAACTAGAACAGGAACAGAATCACAGAAATGGAGATCACATGGAGGGTTATCCGCAGGGAGGGGAGGTGGGGGAAGGGAGAGAAAGGCACAGGGAGTAAGAAGCATACGTGGTAGGTATGGTAGGTACAAAATAGGGAGAGGTTAAGTATCGTAGAGAAAATGGAGAAACCAAAGAACTTATATGTATGACCCATAGACATGCACTACGTAGAGGGGAATGCTGGAGGAGGGTTGCAGGGCAGAGGGGAATAAAGAGGAGAAAAAAATGGGACAACCATAATGGTATAACAATAAAATATACTTTAAAAAAATTTTTTAGATAAGAAATGAGGAGGAGACTGCTGCAGGGCTTCTGCAACAGGATTCATTGCTGTCAAAAACACTTACATGAAGACCGGTCCTCTTTTACCATTGGATAGAACCACTAAATTCACCAATACTTTGGCTATTATCGGAATAAAGGTAACAAGTTAAAGTAAAGAACCCAGGTCTTTGATGTTGTTGAGACAAGCTTAACTGATCCTGGAGCTCCACCACCTCCAGACTTTTTGTAAAGTATATTAATAATTCACCCACCCTGACTGGCATGGCTCAGTGGATTAGTGCCAGACTGCGAGGCAAAGGGTCACTGGTTCGGTTCCCCATGTAGAGCACATGCCTGGGTTGCTGGCCAGGTCACCAGTAGGGGGCAAGTGAGAGGCAACCACACGTTGATGTTTCTCTTTCTCCTTCCCGCCCCCTCTATAAATAAATAAATAAAATCTTTTTAAAAAATTAAAAAATAATAATTCACCCTGTTGTTTAAGCCACTTCAGTCAGGGTTTTATATTAATTAGAGCTAAGCATCCTGTCTAATACACTCCACATATCACATCAGTATCGTGGTCATCAACCCCAGCCTACAAGGTCCAGTTAACCAAGACTTCTTCCACATAATTAAAAAAGACAGGTAATACTAAACAGTAGGCAATTCAGTGTCTTTTTCCTCCTCAGTGAATCGTATTAGAAAACATTTTTCAATGATTGTTTCTTTCCTCCCTCATTTACAAAATAAACATGTATTGTGATAAAACAAAAGTATGCTGTGTGACAAATGCATATATTATGCCTTAGTATTCCAGAAAATAAGAAATTTAAGTATCAGATCTGAACATTAAAATTATCCCACATAAAAGGTTTGCTTATTCACTTGTTTTTTAATTTAACACATTTATTGAATAGTTATTTCCTTTAAAAAAAAAAAGGTGCTTTGTGTTAGGGAGGGTAGACAGATGAGATCAAAATTCATCCTGCCCTCCAGTTGCTTACAGTGCAGTAATGAAAGGCATGTGCAGAAATTACTGTAATTCCTAGGTTTTGATTATTAGGGATCATAAGGAGCTAGAATATGATGGGTATTCAAATGAAGGTGTTCCTTGCAATCTGTGGCAATCAAGCAAATTTCATTATGAAAGAGTAATTTTGTAACTGAGTCTTGAAGGATAGTTAACACGTATTTGTTTAGACTAGGGGGTTGAGAGGCGGGAAGCACCAGAAGCAGGGCATACCAAGCAGAGGAACACATGAGGAACTCCAGCAATTTGGTTCGGCTGGAATACTAAACATGTGAAAGGCACTAGTGGCCACGAAGAAGACAAAGATTGTTGCCAGATCATGAAAAGCTAAAGTCAAAGAAAATGCAAAATAAAAATTAAAGAGAACAAAGATCCTAAACGTTACAAGTTAAGGAATACAGTTATTTCCTGACACTTAACAGAACATGAAAAAAGGAACAAGGAATATCAGAACACTTTGATTTAGGTAAAATAATGTCAATCTTATTATCTTCCCCATATAAGAGGCTAAGGTGAGCAGGTCAAGAAATATCACCCCTCCACCCCTCCCCCCACAAAAACCCGGTGGCCTCTTTCGCCCTTTCGCCATCACAAAGCTGACACAGCAGCAAGCTATAAACAAGGCAGGCTGTAAACAGTCTAGGTCACACTTCTAAAACTTTTACCCCTTCTCTCTACCTCAGAAAGATGCTTATATATAGCCTATTTTCTTTAAGGCTCATGTAGGTTTTCAACCCTCAAGTAAACATAAGTAGTGTTAGCTTTTTAAATAAAGATGATTTGGTTTCTAGTCATATTCCCACGTTGATTCAGTAATTCAACATAGATTCTGTCTCAAATTATAGCATAAATCATTTACTATATAGTAGGTGGTTTAATGATTTCACAGAAAATGTAAAATCAATTTCAATGCAAATGTAACTTCAATAGAAATCACCACTTCCTCCACTTATCAACTTATGACTTTAAAGATATTATCTAACCTTTCTGAGTCTATTTCCCCCATTAAAAAAAAAATGAAATAACCATACCTGCCTTTGAATGCTGGTGAGAGCATTGAATAAGATGATAGACCCAAGTCACCCAAGCAAATTCTGGTCCATGGTAAGTGCTAAGCCAAAGATGTGTGCAGAGGTGTGAGCAGAGGGTGTCATTTAATCAACGTCTCAGAAACAGAAAGCCACTCAAAGTAGAATAAAGAAAAGGAAGCAGTTATGAAAGGATATACGCATATCTCACAGAAACTAAGAGAAGAAATTAAAGTACAGCCTCACGGGAGACTAAATGAAAAATGGGAAGTCAGAAGTTGACTGAATCATCTCTTTCAGACCACGTTATTTCTGGTCCACGTGTCTGTGTATCTGCTGGACACCTTCTCGCTCTGCATACTGGTCACTGCTGCTTCGCTGAGCACATGCCAGGCCCAGCTTTCCATTACCATATAGCCTACTACTGAACAAAGCTTTGAATTATGTGGGGAGTAGCGTTTATCTGGTCTGTCCAGGGTCTGGTGTCCATCAGTCATCCAATCCATTGTGCCTGCCCTTCCGGCCTAATGCCCACTCCTTGCTGAGAAAGGGGTCTGCTAAGAAGAGGGTATGGCCGTGGGAAGGAAGTGATTGTAATGACGAGTACAATCAACAAAAATAAAACCCTAATGTCCTTACTTTCATATCCTCCCCCCCAACAAAGGAATAGTGGACTGGGCTATCTCTAGAAGAATCCTATTTTGGCGTTTAGAGAAACTAAGAGTTTTCAACAATGACCTCTGCCAACTGCTTAGTGAAACCCCAGCTCCTAAACTCTCTGCTCTAATATATTCAGGTCTCTTCCATTAGGGCTGTGTGTGTATTTCAGTTTGGCGTCTCCCTCCGTAGTGAGGCGTGAGGCGGAGGTGATCATATTTCAGGAGGTGCTAGTTCCTGCATGTGGAGTTGCCTCTGTGCTATAATTGCTTTCCGCCATGCAGCTGCCTCACATGAGCTAATCTCCATGCTGTATAGCTTCGTTTACAGCAAGCTGGCCTCACACTGAGTTTAGAAAGAGGCAGGCTCCGCTAGCAAATCTTGCTTCCTGAGGTATGTCATTTCTTTGGATGCTGTGAGGTCTGGTAATGACCATGTCATGATTGTGCAGTGATAGCTCCAAATGCCCCAACACACTTGATGGATCTTAGCATAAATTGGCCATTTATCAACATGTAGGACCCTTAGAATTTCCATATCCAAGCTGTTATACTATAACGCTGATTAATTGTTCATGGCCCAACATAACCTCTACATCCTGCATTACTGGGAGGTTACAGCTACCCATGTGACTTCATTAGATTTGCCTGGGAGGAAAAAGTGCTAGATACACTTCAATAATAGGCAATGATCTCCTGGTTTTCCAGTGACCTCAGGGGTTTCTTAAAGGAAAGTGTACAAGGACTTCCGCATATCATTTACAGCCCCAGTGGAAAGCAGAAAGTCCCTTTGAAGATATTAACAGCGTACAGCCTGCAGACTTTCAAATCAGGAGGGGAAAAAAGCTATCATATCCAAAGTATGTTTTGTTCCCAATAAATCTAAACTGATTATTTAGGTTGTTTTTTCATAATTTCTAATTTACTTACTAATGGTGTCCTTCATGGTCATTAAAAATATATTCATTAAGTGCCTACTATGTGCTAGCACTGTTGGTGGCTCTGGAAAGAGAGCAGTAGAATACACAACAGAAATTTAGACTTTTCAATTATTTTAAATCCTTCCCCCACAAAAAACATCTGAATGTCTCTGTCTGTACGCAGATGATTTAGGGTTTTGACACCTATCCCTCTGGTTCTGAACTTCAACCCAAAGCCCATGCCCATGTGCCCTTCACTAATACATGTGTTCGTCCTGAGGTTTTCTCAGCATCAAACATTCGCATAAAAAAGAAACCAATTATGAGAAGATTGAACTGGTTTTACATGAGAAAAGTGATGTAAGGCTTAGAGCTGCCCCACAAGGGAAGGGGCTGCTCCATGAAGGGGTGAGGGTCTCCTCTCTAGTAACATTCCGACAGGTTTCGGGGATGCCATGGGATGCATTTTGACATTCACTGCAAGAGAGCAATCTCAACAGCCCTTTCTGAGTCTACGATTCTGTTTCTTCTAAAGCCGTATCTGTTGACATTCTCCATTCTGCCAATCAAAGGAAAATTCTTAAAGCTGTTTCAAATACCGCCAGCTTAAACAAATGCTAAAGTATGCTTCTTCTTCCCCAAATGTCTTTTCCATCCTCCTATTCCTTCACGGATCTAGTGTCCTATCTTCCCCCATTACTGGCTTCTGCTCTTCCAGCCTTTACCACCAGTTGGCTCTAAATTTCACACTCAAATTATTAGTAACCACCATTGTTCTGCTATCACTACCTGATTTGGGATTAACCAGTGACCCGCCATACCCTGCTGAAAGGGATCTGTATTAGTTTTCTATTGCTGCTGTATCAAATTACTGAACATTTAGTAGCACAGCAGCAACATAAATTCATTATCTTATAGCTCTTGATGTCAGAATTCCAAAATGGGTCTCACTGGGTTATCATATTCAAAGCATGTTTTGTTCCCAATTTACTAAATCTAAAATGATTACTCAGGTTGTTTTTCATAATTTCTCATTTACTTACTTTATTTTCGGTGTCATTAACAAAATATACCCATTGAGTTAAGTGTCTACTATGCACTAGCACTGTTGGTGGCACTGGGTTAGAATTAGAACTAAAATTCATGTCTCTCACCTTCCAGCACAATACCCCAAAATACCACATTGTCTTCCTCAGTAGAATGATGATTTAAGGAGAATTGTAGCTAAAAGTAATGTTATAAAGCAACTATTTTCCTGTGACTGTGTTTTTCTTAATTTTATAAATTCTTCCATGACCTAACAGCTAATTGTTATGTTCTTGATTTTGTTGTTTTTTGTTTTTTGAAGCAACCAGTAATTCCCTGGTTGCCTAAAAAAGTTAATATCGCCTTTTAAACCTACTTGATGTGCAGAAAGAATTCTCATTTCACACCATTAAAGGAGGTTGGGGAAGGTCATCTTCACTTACTTTATAAAAGAATCTTCCAAATAAAATAAATTGCTTTGTTTTATTTCACTTATGACTGTGATTAGGATTTGGGTAGCAGTTGTAATTCCCCTATATTCTCATAAGTGGCTGATCCATCCTTATGGGATCACAAGTAGGTAACTAATGCGACGTTTCCCATCTGCTTGGGAGCCACTGGGGCTGAGGTCTCTTGACAGTGGATGATATCCCATTGATGTTTAATGAACTGAGGATGAGCAAAGAATGCCCTACTCTCTACCCCCTTTAAAGCCTGGGCCCATCTTTCCATGCAACAGAAAATGGCAAGAAAAAAAATTCTCCTCAGTCACCCTCCCAAACGGAAGCACCTCCATTAAAGACACCTCAGTGCTCCCCAAGTGCCCTCGTGTCTCCTAACGAACATCAGCATTTCAATGCTTGGCCTACACATCATCAAGAAGTAAACCTTTTCCCAGTTACCAGCAACAAAACAAACTCCAATAAGCAGACTTTTCAAAACTCTCCACCAAGAGCTGGACTCGCCAGGGCAATGAAATGGTCCATGAACCCCTGACTGACAGCCCTCCCAGAGGGTAGCGATTTGGGATTATCCCCACCACATCTTACCTCTTGATAGTTAAACAACACTTAGCAGAACACGTTTTACAGTATGACTTCAGTCAACAGTAAAATAGAAGCCAGGGACTGGTAAGAAAAGGAAAAAAATAAAACAAATCAATCATGAAGCAAGCTAGTAACGGAAAGGGAATGGAATTCAGCAAGAACAGTGGAAAGGAGTTGCATCCCCCTGTTGAAGTTTGAGCAGAAATGCCAACCTGATGAAGCAGAAAAAGGCTAGAACCTCTTCAGCACGGGGCTGAGCTGTCCTGCCTTTCCGCTGGGAGCCAGGGCAAAGCCTAGCGCGTCTCTGGTAGTTCCCTTCCTCTTGCACATCTGGGCTTCCCGCAGGCTGGGCAGCCATGGAGCACTTGGCCGCTCTCATAATAATGCTGGGTGCAGCTCTGTGCGCATCAGATATGGGGCTTCTATCCAAAGCACAGCCCTCTGCCAAATGGGCCCCAGCACCTCGCCCTGTGCAGCCTGCTGATAATCTGCAGCTTGTCTGTAATTGTTGCGTGAACATGCACTTTCTTTCGCTGATGATTTTGGCACCCTCGCAGAGCTCTACCCCAAAAGGCACTGAACAATGGGATGTGATTGTTTCTGAAATGTGCCCAACAGGAAGCGCTCTCAGGCCCCAGGCTTTAGGGATTGGGCGAATTAATGGAGTTCAGCTGTAGTTTATGGTTTATCAGCAACCAAGTGTTGCTCTCACTGCCTGTCCTCCCCTCTCCAGCTTCTAAAGAAAAATAAAGGAAAGAAAAAAGTGGCAGCCCCAGAACATTCATTGTATAACAATCTGAACAAGGGAAAGGAAAAAAATGCCCTTGGTGACCATGAAACTGACAAGGCTCCCTGAAATGGCTTCTGGCTTTCAGTTTGTCCTGCAGAGCTGCCATTCCCTTCCCGCCCCCTCCCCCTCCCCCATTTATAATCATTGTTCAAAGTGGTGAAAGGCCTAATTGCCCCGAGCAGTGTGGTCAGTCTTCCTGGAGATTTAGCTGCCTGCTTTCATCTGGCAGCTTGGGAGGGAACTCAGCATTTCCCTCCAGGCAATCTATATGGTCTAGCAGTTCACTGCAGAAAGTGGTGCCTTATCGATTTCTGCCATAGCTTCCATGGCTGGCTCAAGGATCAGAGCCTCTGACAATGACTAACAAGTTTAAACCATTAGTCCCATTTGTAACTACTCAGCAAAAGGCTTGTCAGTCACAGCGTACCATATACTGCAGCTTTTAGCAGATTTCTAATCCCATTCATTTTGCCCACAATGACCCCTGTAGTTAATGGGGGTTATCGGAAAACTATTTTTTCCCTTCAAAAGCGGTGCCTTTTTCTTGTTCTTCTCCGTCTTTTAGCAGCATAAAAGCCATTTCGGTTGTGATGTTTCAAAACAGCGATGCATGCGAGGATCTGTACCCCTCCTAGGAGAAAACCTGTGTCCTGGTGAGCAGTGCGTTATGTCTGATCCTGAAAATCCACACGGGGAGTCAGGTAGCAGCTAACAATTCATCACAGATAGATTCTGTCCTAGTCTCACTGTATAGAGGCTTGTCTTAACACCTTTTTTTCCTCCTCCCTCTTTGATATAGAAGAGGTTCATTTCGCTGTAAGAAAAGGCTCTCTTTCTGGGTATCTTAATCACCCCAGCAGGTCCAGCTAAAGCTCTGTTATTCAAAATGTGGCCCCCAAACCAGCAGCATCACCCAAGAGCTTATTAGAAATGCACAACTTCAAGTGTTATGCTCGACCTACTGAATTCAGAATCTGCATTTTAACAAAATCCGCAATGATTCCTGTGCATGTGAATCCTTGAGAACCTTATCGGTCTAAAGTAGCTATTTTGTTTTTCACTGTAATGTTTTCATAACAAATAAAGCTTTATGCCAGATAAAGCCAAATTTAACATTTCCACTATATGGGTTAGGATATTCTTAAGAAAAAATTAATTTCTCTACATGATGGTTTCACTGATTTTCTCATTGTAGATCTAACAACTGAAATTTTTTCATCTACATATCTGCAGTCTATAACCCAGTACATGGCACATGGTAAGTACAAGATGAATAGTTGTTGAGTGGATAAGAAGAAACAAATGAATAAGAATGAAAGAGGAATATGATGTGCCTGTCAGTGACATAAGGAGCCAGATACATATCCTTACTATAAAATAATACAAATGGGGAGCACTGTTTCACAGGACTCAGCGGAGAATAAGCCTCTCCATTCATTTTTTATTGCTTGAACTAGATGCTCTTACCACCAAGCTGATCCAGTCCTAGGAATGGGTTACAGGAAAAACAATGCAGCAAGTGCCACTTTTCCTCGAGTATTCTCTAATTCCAGTTCTAGGTCATTCTCCCCACCGTTTCTGCTGCTTATCCTCTCTCCTCTCCCCACCATCCAGGGTCTCATCTATTTGCTTCCACTGATCACCAGTCTCCATCACCTAAAAACCCTGTGCTCAGCTGAGCCCAAAGTATGTGAAAACCAACTCATACCAAAATGGCTAAGGACTTACTATAGGGTGGGGCAAAAGTAGGTTTGCATTTGTATGTACATGAAACAGAGTTTATTCTTGTATTATTATTAATTATTGTAGTATTTTCCATATGACAACCATGTGTGCTGAGGGCTATGTCTTGACATCACCAAAATCAAACCACCGCAGCAGTCCATTATATCTAGGGGCCAGATGGGCTCTATCATTGCCAAATGATAGAAGGCAAAGTAACCTTCCTGCAAAATATTCATGGATATTTTCTTACATAGCTGCTTCTTATCTAAGTCTGGTCCATCCACTTCCCAGAGAATGTTTTTTGACCATGTTTATGTTTAGACACTGGTAATAAAAAAATAAAAATTAAAAAATTAAAATTAAAAAACTATGGAGAATATTTGCCTCCATTTTATCTCAAAAAATAAAAAGAATAAGTTTAAATCCAGGGCAAATTTGATGTGAAAATTAAAGACCACAACCATCTCTATCAAAGAGAAACTTTGCACTATGATTTTTTTTTCCAGCTTAAGAAAGGATTTGGTGGGGGGCGGGGCAGATATCTTCTTCCAGTGATTACCTTTGCAGACGGCGCTTTCGTCTATGCACTGCCATGTTGTGACTACTTAATTGCTGCCTGAAACACAGAAAACTGATTTTGTGTTTTCGCTTGAACGTAATCCTTTGACATTTTGAATAGTTATATACGTAGGTTGTTTTGTGTGTTGTTAGTTGGGGCCACCTGGAAATTATTTCATTTGGGGGCAGATGGTGCTGGTGACTAAACAGAAAAGGTTGGCTGGGCAGCAGGGTGAGTGTGCACAGGCACACACATGAGCACAGACACAGGAAGCAGCCGTTCCATGGTGTCTGAGTCTCAGCCTGAATTTGTATATCTTCAAGAAATTATTCATCCACTGCCCACACACAAGTTAAAAAGTGCCTCCAGGATGGGGGTACCCTCCTTCCCCAACCCACCCACTGTGAGTTTTAATATGTAATTGGAGAGCCTGTAAAAGAAATGGAAATGTCATCTGGCTTGTAACAAAAGACCTAAATCATAATGGATTATTGAGCGGCATCTTGTGGCCCAAGGTGAGTATGACACTTGTAGAAAGTCAGCTTTGCTTACCAGCACAACACTCCAAAACGTGTTACACCGCCTCACATCTGGCTTTTGATGACGTTAATGAGGGGCTGTGCAGGGTTATCAATGCAGCCTTATCATCATGCCACCTTAAAATACTTTTGTGAATGAGCTTATTAACTTATAATTAATCATCATGCATTAATGTCTCCATGTAGGCAAATTTAATCAGTGCTCTTTCTTGCATAATATTTTAATAACAGAGTACTAAAAGAGACCTACAAGATATGAAGTTAAATGAGCAGTGTTTATAATCTCAGCCAATTCAGCAGAATTTGAAAGTCGGTGCTTCTTTATGAAATGAAATATGAAACCATTCAGTCATTCCCTAAATGAAATCCATTTTCTCTTTATTATTCAAATCCATAAGGAAAAGAAGAAACTGTCCTTCCCTGGCATCTGCCTCCTTCTGTGTACCACAGGAGTGTGTGGATTTGGTCAATACATAAAATAATAAGTTAACAGGTCTTTATAAACAGAGACAGAACCCAGACATGGTGGCTATATAGTCAACAGGCTATTTCTGCAAGATAGCAAATTGGCTTAGCTGAATGTCAATTTGACTCTCAAACATCAATCCAATATTTTAAAATCATGCAGATTTTACCATATTTTCCATGATAGCCACCATAGCACCATAAACAAACAAAAAAACATAAATAAAAGTAGCCTATGAGCTATTACATCAAAAATTGATATTGGTTTATTTGCATTTATTTTAGTGGGTGGAGGGAATCAGGTCTCAGAAAGGTGCTGGACAAATTCAGCAATTCTAATAGATTTTAGATTAAGCACTAATTCAAAATATTAATATGTGGTTCAAAATGAAGGTGTTGGAAAGGAACAGAAATTTGGAGTCTGTTTAGGGAGCAGGAAAAAGTAGAGCCATTGGAGACAGAACAAGCAATTAGAAAACCATGAAATAACTCAGAAGGCAAAGAATTTCAAGGAAAATATGAACATAGTTGACAGATGCTATAGTAATGTCAAAGAAAATTCAGATTTAAATAGGACCACAAGATTTAATTGGGACAAACACTAAATTGCAAAAGACAAAAACTGACTGGAGTTTCCTGCCTGAGTAGCTCAGTTGCTTCAGGTGTCACCCTGATGAGCCGAGGTTGCAGGTTTAATACGTGGTCAGGGCACATGCGAGAATCAAATCAATGAACGCATCAGTAAGTGGAACAACAAATCAATGTTTCTCTCTCTCTTTCCCCTTTCCTCTCTCTAAAATCAATAAAGTGTGTGTATATATATATATATATATTTATATATTTTTTCTTTTTGTAAAGATGACTGGGTGTTAAAAAAGTAGAAATATTGAGTGTGGAAACTAAAAAATAATAATAAAATCTCAGCATATACCGGGGAAGCATGCATTGCCTTTCACCAACTTGCTATGGGTCCTTGGACAAACTGGATAGCCTTTCTGGGTCCTTCACTCTTCACATGAATAAAGAGAGGACTTTCCATGTCAAATACTGCATGTTATTTTAAATTATGCAAACTAGCATTAAAATGCTACTGCAAACAAAATACACCTATTTAAATAAAGTTGCTGTATGTATCAAACAAGGTCTGATCAGGAAAAAGGAAATCATTCAAGTATTTTCAGCAGACGGAATGTAATGCACCCGAATTGTTTACATGGGTGATAGATGAGCTAAGAATCTCTACGGTAAATGGCAGGGGGTGAAACATCCCAGATATTAGCAAAAGCAGATGCCAGAGGCGCAGCTGGAGCAGAGGACGGGGGAGATGTTCCCCCAGGCCACAGGAGGGGAGATGAAAACCCTTCCTTTCGCCCACTCTTCAAGTTACCCTCTCCCCGTGCCTCACTCAGCGAAATGCAGCTGGAAATAGCGAATTAACAACTGAGTTGTGGCATTTGCCAATTTCTATAGTAGGAATACTCTCACCTGGCCAATTTTAAGTGACTTGTGCAGTGACTAAATTCAGAGTTGGAAAGAGATGCACAATCACCCTTCATTCTAGTGTGTCCCCAATAGACATAATACCATAAATAACCTCACAGCAGAGACAGTCAAAAAGAAGGAGTAAAATAATTAGGAAATGATGAGGTTAAGGGGTATATATTACCTATCCTTTTAAATAAGATTTATTTAACTGTATGATTTGATCACCTAATGTTTAATCCTGTTCACAGGATTCTGGACGTTTAACAATCAGCTCTCATACACTGACAAGAGTCAGGTCGAGGACATCCTGCCCAGCTAACAGGGAGTCTCCAAGAAGCAGCCTACAAGTGGTCCATGCGCTGTGACACAGAACAGAGCAGAAGAGTAAGGAATGAAGCTCAGGACAAACAGATCCAGAAATAGTACATCATAAATCAATGCAAGGCAAACAGATTAAGGATTACTTAAGTCTTCCCAACAAGAAGGAATTTAGCATCTCTATAACTGACTCCTTGCTAAAACCCTGGTTAGATGAATCATAATTAGGATCACAGAATATTTTCCAGGAGAAAATGCATACCGGCCAATTCCCATGATGTCATTTCCAGTTTTGCCGGGTGCTTCCTTATTTATTATTGCCTTTTGAAGATGACAATCTCCAGAGCATCACCGATCAAAAGGTGCAAAGTATACCAGTGATTTTTGCACTATAAAATTGTTATTGCTTTCATTCACTACCACTCTTTTTTTCCCCCAAATTGATTCACCAAGATGAATCTATGGCGGGAAGCCCAATAACAGAAAATATTCATAAATGCTTAGGGAGGTGTACTATATTTGCACACAATTTGTTTTTTCTTTTACAGACTTTGGGAAAGCCATTTAGCCTCCCTAGGTCTCAGTTTCCACGCTCATAAAAATGAGAAACCGGGGAGTTTGACTGGATAATCTCTCAAGTCGTTTCTAGTGATTAGCTTCCATGATTTTATCATGGTGTATGTGAATTCAGTTTGAATGCTTTATTCTACTTTTATTTTTTTTTAATTCCTCTTATTAACTACCTACCATCACTGGCAGAGATCTCTCCCCCTTCGATCAAAAGCACAAGCCAAGAAGATGTAAGACTAGAAAAAGCAATGAAAGATGAGTGAGAGGTTCCAATGACAATCAGGCGTCCTTTCTGAATGCCCACGTCTTGGGAAAGCCTGATCCAGCTTATTTTCTGGGAGCTAATGATCAGCTAAGATGAGCTGCTGATAGGCCACAGAGGCAAGGACCATTAACACTTGATTGTCACTAATTCTGAGTCAATGTCCCATTTCAAAGTCATTAGTGGTATTAAAAACTGAAACAGCACATACACACAAAGAAAAAAGGAAAAAGAAAGCAAGCACTGGGATATGCTTAAGATTAACATGTTACTACTAGAATACAAAAGAAATGTCTGTGAAAAGCCTTAATTCGGTAAATGCCTATACAGAGAATTCTTTGTGTAAATTCTATGCTAAGTATTACATGAGATATAAAAATATTAAAAACTTAAATTACTTCCTCTACCCTAAGAAGTTTAGATTCTACACAATATCATGTTCAAATGTGGGTTTGTATTTCCTTGACATTGAAGATCTTTCGAGAACTTCCAATTTCATTTTTTTAAATCATGTAACATAAACCAAACACCCACAAAAGCCATTTCAGAGCATGTTTTATACATCTACTTAAATCCATTTATTCTCTCCATTCTATAGTAAATGAATGCTTATGGATGATCTGCTAAGTGCCAGTCACTGCGTTAACAAAGCTAACCATCCGGTGGAGGAACAGACAAGTACAAAGCTCCTTGAGAGCTATAAAAAGAAAAAAAACAGGTGACAATTCTGGCAAATGCATGGAAAGGCCACCAAAACCAAATTCAAGGAGTCAGGAACAGCTGCGACAGCGGTCATTTTCTGGTTTTGCTTGCCCAGCAGCCTCTTCCCTCCTTTTGAGCACTAGCACCTGTTTTCCCTTTGAAAAATTCTCCTATTTCCCTGCAGTTGGGGCGCATTCTCATTACTTGCAAAGGGCAGCCCTCAGTTCTGGTTGTGGATCTGTGACTCGCAGTAGGCCGCCATCCGATGTTTGCTCCCAGAATTACTAATCCTGAGATGCTGACAAAAGATAGAAATTGTTGGAGGTTTTCCAATGGCAGAACCTTGAAAAGACAATACATTAGTTCCTACCACTTAGATTCCAGAGCGGTCATAATTCCTGTTTCTCTCAAGTGCCCAGTTTTTAGCTGTACATTTGTTTTTTGTTTTGCACTACCCTGTGCCCTTCTAAACAATTCCTTCTTCGTATATAAGCCAGAGTTTGTTTCTCTTGCTTGCAACCTGCATACTCTAATGGAAACTGATTCCCAGTAGAAGCACTCGGGAGAGCCCAAAAGATGTCACTGCCCCAGTTAAAGGGGTTGGGCAGAAGGTGTGGATAGTGCCTGGTATATTCAAGAAGCTGAGGGAAACTCTGGCTGGCTGGAACATGAAGTACAAGGTGGAATTTCATGAGAGAAGGTAGTGAAGGGTAAGATCAAGCAGAGCATTATAAACATGCTGACACCAAAAGGAAACCATTTAAAAAGTATTTATTATGTAAAATATTTTAGAAAGATCACTCTGGTGTCTGTGGAGAATAGATTGGAGGCTTTAGATTAAAGATAGGAAGACCAGTAAGACAACTGTTTCAGTAATCCATCCCACAGATGGTAATGGCTTGATTTTGGGTGTAGAATAAGAAAGGAAATAGAGACGGTATATGGATTTCTGAGAAGTTGGGAAGTTAAGCTCAACAGGCCATGGGGATTAAGTGGATGTTGGGATAGGAGATAGGGAGAAATCTAAGATAAAATCCAGACTTAAGTTTGGCTTATTTAGTTGGTAGAGGTTCTGTTCACTAAGAGAATATAAAAAGGGATTCTGGTCTGCTGAAAAAGATGACCAATCCATTGTTTTACATGTTGAGTTGTGAATAAAATATCCAAGCAGATATGCCAAGTAGGTAGATGGATATATAAATTTGATACTCTAGAAGTATCTGAGTAGAAGATATAAATTTGAATTTGGGAATCATCAATATACCATTGGAAGTAAAGCTGTAATAGTGAATGAGGTCACCTGAGGAGTGTACATCTCTCCTAGTGCAGAACAGGTTCTCATTATTTTAGGGACAGAAGAAAAAAACACACCAAAAAGTAGGGTAGCCATTGAAGTCAGAAGAAAACTAAGAGACTAATTTTATGGAGATGAATATAAGATAGTATTTCTGGAAGAGAGATATGGGTAATGCTGTCAATAGATTAAGAAAGATAAAGATTGAGAAGCATCATTGGGCTGAAAAGCCAGGAGTCTATTTGTGGCCTTGGTCAGAGCAACTGGACAGCAGTGGGTTGGGAAGTGAGTAGATATAGCAGAGACAGAAGTGTTGACAATGCTTCCAAAAAATGTGATCACAAAAATAGATATTTTTTTTTTAAAAAAATAGAGCTGTCTAGTATGGGGGAAGGGAACATGGGATTTAAAAGCATGTGTTTTAAAAGACGGATGTGTCTTGAGTAATATGATGAATTGTTGGTGAAAAGAACAAATTGAGAGGGAGTGATTGAAGATAAAGGAGAGGGGAGGGATGATCAATGGACCAAAATCCAAGAAAAAGTTGGATAGGATGGGATCCAGAACTCAGATGGAAGGATTACCCTCAAACAAAAGCAATAATACTTTTTTTCAGCAGGAAAGAAGAAAGAAAAGTTGTGGGGGTAGATTTAGAAGCTTAGAGATAGAATATTGAGGAAATTTCTGTCTAACAACTTCTAGTTGCTCTTAAATTGGGAAAGAAGGTCATCTTTTGAGAGTCAGGGTTTGTTTCTGTAAACTTACCGATTATGTCCACATTTGTATTATTTTTTACTTTTCTTCTATTTATTGTTGCCCTACGTAGGCTTCTGATTAAAAGGAACAAGAATAAGAGCAGGGAGTAGACACTGATACATAGAACTACAAGAATTAATTATTTAAAGATTTGTTGTGTGCCTACTATGTGCCAAGCACTGTTCTAGGCATAAAGACCATGGCAATAATCAAGGCACAACCTCTGTTCTCATGGATATAGTTAGCAGATAGAACAAAATGGTTTCCAGGAAGAACCATGAGAAAATAACTAGTAGTATGATAAAGAGCAACCAAGAAGAAGAGAAGAATTATTATAACAGAGTGGTCAGAGAGGGCTTCTCTGAGGAGGTTGCTTTGGACCTGAGACCTGAAATGTGAGAACAAAGTTGCCGCTGAAAATTCTAGACTCCAAATCTATAGGGAGATCTTTGCTGGCAGCTGGTGCAAAATCCTTAGGCAAAATGAACTCATCTTGTTTGAGGGACAGAAAAATATAGTGTGGTTGAGGCAGAGAGGAGAAAATGAAGCTAGAGAAAAAAGATCCTAGGATAGGCAGATCCTATCAGCTCTTAAAGATATCATGATAAGGAGTCTATATTTCTTGCTTATTAAAGTGAGCAAGCACTGGAGGATTTAAGTAAAAAAGCAATGTGATCTGATTCACTTATTTCTAGTATACAATAAGCTTGGCCTACATTCTAAAACTTGACCAGATCTGTATTTTTAATCTATTTTAGCTTATCTTTTAAAAAGTTTACTATCAGTCAGTCTGCTTCTTATGCCTCATACGCTAAAAACTTTCATTCTATTTTGAAGAAAATAAAAGTAAAACCATGAACAATAAATAGCATACTGTGTTTCTCACCATCCATTTGATCCAAAAGAGAAAGCATAATCGCCAGGTCTTTCATCAAGCCCTCTCCACCTAAATTACTGAATACATTTAAGGAGTTATGAATGGAAAACTTCTTATGAGGGCCATCAAAATGGTTTTCAAATTCAAATTTTACCAAAAAAGATCAATAGCCTGGTAAGGTTACTATAAATTTCACTCAGTATTCTTTTTTATTTTAAAAGTTTGGATTCTAAACTATTACGCCTCTTGAAATACTTGTCAATAAATATTTGACTTACTCATTTTCATTTGGCTTTTAGAAGTTGAATATTTAAACTCTAAAACCTAATGAATGATTAGCATTTTGAGGCATTACACTGAATAGTTATTAAGGGTCCAAAATACATAAACCATTAAAATTAAAACAATTCCTATATAATCTCATTAAACAGAATAAAAGTCATGGTTGAAAAAGCTCCATGTGACCATATTGTTATACTTGAAATTAATATAAAAGGAGGAAGAAAAAACTACCATTAGTTTTTCAAGTTTAGTGATTTGATTAATCACTTGAACAAAGACATTGGTGCCAAACTGATCTAAGCTGTAGATGAAACAAAACTGAAAAAACAAATACTAAGTTGGACAAAAGAAGCAAATTCTCAAATCAGAGAAATGCACAGGAATGATGGGTCAAATCTTATCAGACAGAAGTAAATAAGACCACACGAGGACGGGATGCAGAAGACATATTTCGATTAGCAGCCATTATAAAATTTAGGTACTAGAGATCTTCGCTGTAAGCCCAGTAATTTAATATAACCTTGCACAGTTAGAAGAATTTCAGTGTCTCACATAAGAAAGAGGACACTGACAGGATCTTCCCTGGAGTATTTAATTTTGTCCTGAGGTCCAAATCAAGACAGATGATTGCAAACTGAAATGCATGCAGACAAGATTTATAGTTTGGCAAGAAGTCATATAAAGAAATACAAAGTACATTTATTTGAAGTCACCAGACTAGAGAAGAAACTAAAAAGAATCGGATGGTGGCCTTTGCAAAGACTGCAGAACTCCCAAATTGAAGAGGTATAAAATGTCTTTTCATGTAGCCTTAGAACCAAAGGATAGGAATAAAGAGGTGAACTATGAATCAATATAAATAAAACTTTCTAACAATTAGATATGTTATAAAATAGACTGACTTCCTCAGTCTATAGATAGTTCTCTGTTACATAAACTTTCAATCTGAGATCAGACACCCACAGTTGAGAATTTTGTCTGGGTTAAGGCTGAATCAATTGTGCTGATCCTCTCCCACCTTGAGGTTTTACATATACTGTTAGAGCTTTGTTGTGAACATGATAGTGATATGCACTAAGAAAAAGACCCTCAAGATACTACAATATTTGTTAAATATTTATGGCAGAAGGGAGAGACGGAAAGACAATTCCAGTTATGTTGCAACAATAATCAGTAAATATGCCTTCCATAATATTTCCCCACATGTCATTTGAGAAATTATTTAAATGTCTCCACAGTGATGAAAGTCACATGGGTGATGTCACTAGAAACCAAGCAATGAGCGTGAGTATTGCTCCTTCATAGAGAAGTGCCACTCCTCACCACAAGCCTAAAACTCCCTGAAAGGGAATTGGTTTACACCAAGAAGATTCAGCGTCCAAAGCATCAGAACCACTAGAATAAACCACCTAACGGATATTGGCAACAGAATACCCAAGAAGAGTCTAAGCCAGTCCAATAAATCCAATCATTGTACTGATTTTCTTGTAACCCATAAAAGTATATTTGCTTCTGGGTGAGAAAATAATGGTTTGAGCACTTACTCATAAAGATGCCTTTTAACCATTGATCGTAAGATCAAGGTGAATAGTGGACTGTATTTGAAGCTATGGGACCTGGTCATAAAAGACCCAGTGTACAAATGAACCTGGTTGATCAATCTCTAAAATAGCATTTTCAAAACTGTGAAATCAATATTTACAGAGAGAGAAAAGAGTCAGCGAGCAGAAGTTTTGGAAACACTGTGCTAATATAAAATGAAACTGGCTTCCTTACTGAAGGACTTCTCAGTGCTTTTAAGGTTTCCTATGAATCTCCAAGAGGGTCTATGCTATGCAGTAAATATAACCTATGTTTACAACAAGAAACCTCAAGACACTACAGTATTTACTTCTCAGAAACAAACTCAGAAAGTAGAGAATGGAATGCAATTCAATTATGGTGTAGAAACTATTGGAAATCATGTATAACAATTGATATGCTGGTAAACTTTTTAATAACCAGATCTCAAAGGGAAAGAAAACCACATGCATATATGGTTTTTACCATATACTCATATAAATAACAATAATAAATAAACAAATAATAATAAAGTATACAACACTATTATAAATTTAATATGGTCAATTAATTCTCACAGAACTCATATCTGTAACCAACCTATGGGTGCAAATAATGAATAAGCATAGTTCCAGCATGAATATTGGTTGATTTTTTTTTTTTTAAGCAAACAAGATGAAAGAGAAACAACAAAGAGGTGTGTCAGAACATTTTGAGCATATTTTTGTTGAGTTTGATAATAGTTTTGAATACTGGATGATGATTTTCTTCAATTTTTCATGCTTTCCACATGTAATAGTTACATACATGACACATTTTTAAAAATTAAATGTGAACTATTAAATATTTTCTCCATCACTTTAAGTCTAGACAACCAGAAAACCACTAAGTCCAAGGCCTGATTTATAGTGTCTTCTAGTTTCTGCAGTGTAACTGGTCTCACCATGCTCAATTTCAGGCTATGAATACAAGGGCATTGAATGCATGCAGGGTTGGGAAGAGATACACAGAAGCATGCCTTTATGCAGTATTTTCACCATATAAATACAATAGATGTAAATAACCTCCAGGGCATAAGTAATTACAAAATGTAATAAAATAGGAAGAAATGAGTTTTGAAAATTTATTACTATTTAAAAATATAATTCATTTAATTGTGTTCATATCATTTAATAATTAATAACAGTTGTACTAAACAACCAGCTCAATAAATTCCTGAACATTGGTGTGATCTCATCCAGATGGCAACACGGGTCATTCCCAACTTCAGTCCCCTTTACAAGAAGACCAGCTAGCAACTATCCATAGACAAGACACCATTGTAAAAATTCCAAAAGCTGGCAGTGAGGTTAGAAGGGCCATGTTAGAAGGGCAGCAGGAATGGCTGTATTTAGACCAAATAGTCCCCCATACCTGCACAGCACCACATGGACAGCCCCCTTCCCCAGGCCTTTGGCTTCTCCGGTGAGAAAAAGAGAACCCATAGTGGACATCCAGTTCCCTCAGCATTCAGGGACCCTTTCCAAGAGGTCCACTCAAGTCTCACCTCACAGTGATTGCTGGGGAAATCTTAGGAGCTCAACCACTGAAGAACAGATAGAGGCTGAGAAGGGAGTCAGAGCTCATGGTAACCAATGCTCAGATCTTGGCAAGTCACACTCCTGCTTACAGCAGCCCAAGCAGAGATCCAGCCAGCAGCTCTGCTGATCTGCAAAGCCAAGCCAGTGGCCCCATCTGGCCAGGGGGCTTGGTTGGCAATTCTGCCTAATTTGGATCCCCAGTTGAAAGACCACAGCACCCATCAAGGCCATTCTACAGCTGCCTCGCCGCGGGAGAAAATTCCCAGTCCCACTCAACTGTTAACAATATCCTCTGGCCTCACCTAAAAAGGGAACCTGAACAGTAATGCTGGGCAGCCTCAAAGCCCAGTTTGTGGTACTGCCCAGCCACTGAACCAAAACTATAACCCCAACCATCAGTGGAGCCTAACATATGGTCCTGCCCAATTTCTGAATACAGCCTGTAGCCACCCCCAGGTAGAAAGCCCAGCTAAGGCCGCATTCAATCACAGAGAATAGCCTGCTACCGCGCCTGACCAGAAAGCACATCATCAGCCCCACCCAGCTGCAGAGCATACCTGGAGGCCCCACCCACCAGAGAGCCCACCCAGCAACCTCACCCAGCAGCACAACACGGCCAATAGTCTACCTGATCTTGAAGCCCAGCCTGAAGTGCTATCCAACTTTGGGGCATAGACTGTGGCCCCATATGATTTCAGAGCACAGCCTGAGGCCCTGTTCAATCACGAAATCTAGCCTGTAGCCTAGACTAAATGTAGAGTTCAATTAATGTCACCAGCTAATCAGGGAGGAGAGCCTGAATCCCCACCCAACCAAGAGCTATTGCAGAGCACAGCCCGCATGCAGCCCTGTCCTTTCAAGGAATCCAACCGTAGGCACCACCGTGCCAGAGAACACAAACAGCAGCTCTGCCCAAGCAAGAAGCCCCTCTAGCCACCCTGACTGAATGTGGATCCGGTTATAAGAAGGAAGGAAGTAATGACAATTAGAATGAAATAAATGAAATAGAGAATAGAAAAAATAGAAAACATTAATGAAACTAAGTTACTTCTTTGCAAAGATGAACAAAGTTAAAAGTAATGGATAAATTCCTAAAAGCATACAACTTATCAAAATTGAATCACGAGGAAATAGAAAATATGAACAGACCAATAACAAGAGTTCGAATCAATGATCAAAAACCTCCCAACAAAGAAACCAGAACCAGATGGTTTCACTGGTGAGTGAAACCAAACACTTCAAGGATAATTAATGTCAATTCCTCTCAAACTTTTCCAAAAATTTAGAGAGGAGGGGATATTCCCAAACTCATTTTACAAGGCCACATTACCCTGGTACCAAATCCAGGTAAGGAAACTATAAGGAAAGAGAACTACAGGTCAATATCTCTGATAAATATAAATGCAAAAATTCTCAACAAAATACAAATCAATCAATAAACTTAGCAAAAATTAAATTAAATTTACATAATAAAAATGAATTTGTGAACACCTAACAACTAACTTGTCATCTATATAGTATGAAACTGGCTCTAGTGACCAGAAAACACTTTTTACTTCTGAATATCGTGTGGGTCTAGTATTCTCTGAAACTCACTTTAGAAAATATTGCTCAAAGAGAGCCCTAACAAGGCATATAGACTATGTTCTCTAAACCTCTTTACTTTCCCACCTAGCATTAAAATAAATACCATGTAGTTCCAATTTACATACATATGATTTTAAAAATAATAATTTCCTTTTATATTCATATTAGAACTATCTTAAATATAGCTCATGACATACAAAAATCACCTTTAGAGTTTAAAATATTTATTGAATTGCTTGTGCTATGCTCATTAATGTTTATGTTATAATGAACTGGTTAAATCCAAATAAAATATTTACATAATACAGAATGCACAAGAATGTATCATATTCATACATAAAACATATTTACAAAATATATCTACCCTGAAAATTATAATTCTAGGGGTTTTAATTTACACAAATGTAAAAATCACTTAAGTAACAGCAGTTGTTTAAACCAATAATGAGAGGAAGACATTCAAAATTACCTTTGGAACAAGGCAAAAAGAGTTTTAAGTTTCTTATTGGGGTTCTGGTTTTCAGTAATTGGTTCATTTGAAGGTTGGCTCAATCCTGCTCATAAGTCATTTCTAAATTTAGATTGTAGTGGCAGAGATAATTCTAGCCATTAAAGCAGAGAATTTTTTTTTTCACAGAGGTAGAAGTGCGCTGTAGAAGAAATGGGCTCAGAAAACAAGTTATAGCAAAAGAAAGGTCCTTGGAGCTTAGAAGATAGAGAGTGGTATGTTGGGAGAGGTTTGGGAAAAACTTCCTGCTAGATAGTCATTGCCACGGCTGAATAAGGCGTGCTGGGAAACCTGTTGATAGAAAGTGAAAAACTTGCATTGTGGAAAATGCAGAATCTAATATACATGGGTCAAGGAGAAAGGGATTCAAAGTCAAGTCCCCTCCTCATGAACAGTTCCTATGGATATACTGGCACCACTGGACCTCGTATAGGAGTGGGAGGCAGGTGAACATAATCCTGAGAGGAAAAGTGAGAGCCTTAAGGAAGAGAGAGAAGCCCTCCTTTCAGAAGATCAGGTCATTCTTCGGGGAGGGACCACAGGCAAAATGCTGCCAAATGCTCGCTTTGAAAAGCCACTCATAAGATAATGGCTTTTATGTCCTCTATATGCATACAATGGCATCCATCAACTTGTCATTTTTCTGAGAATTTGGATTTCTCTTGTTAAATATTTTTCAAGAAAGATATTTCATGCTCAAATACAAAGTTGATTGTATCCAGCTTTTCATAAGTTTCCTCCACACTTGGAGCATTTGATGACCCTCTCTCAAGGCTAGCATCACTTAAAAATGATTCTAGTCCTTCACACTCATTTTTTAATAAGGCTAATTTTGTCAAGAATTTTACATCTTTCTTTAATTTGTTCATTAAATTTTATGGCATGCTGTTTTCTCCTTTTTACATAACACCCTACATTTAACTCACAAAAAAATTCTGAACAATGCAGTGACTGCTGTGCTGACCACTCCGCCTCTCTGGACCCAATGTCATGTCTTTAGGCAACTCTACCAAAACCTTATGCAAAGACCAGCCCCAACTAAAGTTTCACTCCCTTCTAAAGATACTTCTGGTATCTCCCAGAAGAGCTCTTAGCAGATCTCTCTACAGGTGCCATGGCTCCATCAGGCCAAAGAGGACAACTCGTCACCACCACCACCAACCGCACAGCACTTTTTTAAGAACTCAAAACCACACTGACCAGCCTGAACAAACTGAGTGGGGGTTGTTTAGACAAAAGAACAAGAATGAAAATAAATTTATTTGCTCATCCTAATATCTAATGCTCCATCTTCACTCTTTTTTTAAGTCAACATTTTAAAGAATAACGTACATAGAGAAGAATGCCAAAACTGTCAGTGTACAGTTCAACTAATTATCAGAAATCAGATAAATCTATGAGTATGTAACTAATGCCCCAGTCTGGTAGAGTAATATCTACTCTCCCACTGAAGTGCTGTTTTGTGTCCTTTTGAAACCTCTATATCTTCTTTCTTTATCAAAGGTAATGAATATTCTGATCTCTAAAGGCATAAAATAGTTTTAGTTGTTTTTAACCATATAATACATATTCTTTGAGTATACTTCCTCTTGTGAAACCTTAAGTTTGTGTGATTAATCTATGTTGAACATAGCAGTACTTCATTCATTTTCATCACTGTGTTGAATTCCATTAAACAAATGTATATGATGTATTTATTTATTCTACTAATGATGAACATTTGAGTCCCTCTCAGTTTCTAGTACAAAAAAAAAATATGTTGCTATGAAGTTTTATTTTCTTTATCTGTTAAGAACATATGTATGCAATTTTGCTGGATATATTTCTAGAAGTGAAACTGCTGAGTTGGTGAGTTGGTATATATAGGCCCACCAAATAATTTCCAGAGTGGTGAACCAATTTCTATTTCTACTGGTATGTATAGTAGCTCTAGCTGCTTTACATCCTGTCTGACATTAGTTAGTCTTCAATTTTTGCCTTCCTTATAAATTGTAATTTTAAAATATTCACAATATTTTAAATATTTTGATTTTAAATTGCATTTTCCTAATTACTAAATTCAGTGCCTTTTCATATCTTTATTTCTCATTTGAATATCATCTTTTAGGAAGGGCTGTTATAGGTCTCCTACCATTTTTCCAAGAGGCTGTCTTCTTCGTACTGATTTATAGGAATTTATTATACAAGCCCTTTTTGGTTATCTGTGTTCTAAATATCTTCTCCCAAACTGTAGATTGTGTTTTTCAGTCTCTAAACAGAGACTTTTTATGCACAAAGATTCT
Source organism: Mormoops blainvillei (assembly GCA_004026545.1). Classification (NCBI taxonomy): domain Eukaryota; kingdom Metazoa; phylum Chordata; class Mammalia; order Chiroptera; family Mormoopidae; genus Mormoops; species Mormoops blainvillei. Next base: position 3,490 of record PVJD01006778.1, on the reverse strand, counting down.
TAATATTGATATGGACAAATTAAGCAATCATTTCCTTTATAGTCAGCATGTTTTGTATACTGTTTAAATCTCTGTCTGGTCCCAAGTCATGAATATATCTCCTAAGTTACCTTCTATTGTTTTACCATTTATGTCTACTATTTCCCTTGGTTGATTTTTGTACTGATATGAGGTAGAAGTTAGGTTTTTTATTTCTCATATGGATATACAATTGACACAATACCATTTATTGAAAACAAAACTGTCCTTTCCCCATAGACCTAAAGTACAAAGTTTGTAAGAAATTAGGTCTACAATGCTTCATAGGTCTAATTCTGGACTCTATTCTAATCAATAGTATATTTATATAGCTATGTGCCAATACCACAGTATCTTTATTACTGTAACTTTATAATAAGTCTTTATATGAAATAAAATCATTCCAAACTACTCAAGATCATCCCTGCTGTTCTTGGTCCTTTGCATTTCCAAAAGAATTTTAGACTCCAGTTCTCAATTTCTACACAAGCATACATTAAAGAGAAAACATTCTATGTTTTGACAAATATGGTAGTCTTGAATCTATAGATCAACTTGGAGAGATTGGCATCTTTATAATAATGAGTATTCCAATCCAAAATATTCCCTTATTTAGGTTTTCTATGTATTTTTGTTATTTTATAAATAAATAAAGGACTGTGCAGAAGTTTCTGTTTCCTCTAATGTTAGTTTTGAAATGCTGTGTTTTTTGATAAATTTGTCTATTATATCACAGTTTTCTAATTTACTACATTGTTATATAGTAATGAACCATTTTTCATTTCTGCTATTGTCCAGTTGAGAGTTGGCCAGTTTATTGGGGATTTATGAATTTTATTAGTCTTTTTTTTTAATTGGCTTTGTGATTCTTCTCTACTGTATATTACTTTTATATGTCATTCATTTCTGAGTTTACCTTTATTATTTCCTCCACTTAGTAACTTTTAGTTTAATTTGCTGTTCTTTTATTGACTTCTTAAAAAAATACTCTTAATTTACCTTTAACCACTGTCCTTTCCTAAGTAGGCATGTAGGACTATACATTTTCTACACATGGCTATAGATATATTCCACAGTTGTCATTTTCATTATCTTTCCATTTTAAATATTTTCCAGCTTATATTGTGACTTTCAGTTTGGTCGATGGACATTTAGAAGTATTCGTTTAACATATGGGGATTTTTGTAATAATATTTGTATTATTGACTTCTAGTTTAATTTTACTGTGGAATTAAAAATCCTTCAAAATTTGTTAAGACTTACTTTATACACCTGTAAATGACCCATGTACAATTTCACAAAATGTATATTCTGTCATTTGTAGGTGTAGGATAATATATATTTGTATTAGGTCATATTTGTTACACATGTTGTTCAAATCTTCTATGTCCTTATTGATTTTTGGCTTTTTGCTCTTTCAGTTACTGAGAGTTGTGTTAAAAATCTCCTACATTTGAGGATTTATCTTTGGCAAATAGATTAGCAAGTAGGTAGATAGATAGATGGGCAAATGATATATAGGGATATATAGAAAGACAGAGATGCTACTTTGCATACAAAATTTGCATATCAATTTAGAATTGTCCCATTTTTGTGCCATTCTTTCTATGTCTTCATATTTTAAATCTAACTCTTATAAAGTAGCATTTTTAATTTGCTTTTATTCAGCCAGTCATCATGGGAGTATTTTATATTTAAAAATGTAAATCTATTTACATCTAATAAAATCATTGACATATTAAGATTTAATTTTACCGTCTTCCTATTTGCTTTGTTTGTGCCTGTAGGTAATCCGTTTCCCGCCTTCTTGCCTTATTTCAAGTTGATAATATATTTTATATTATTCTATATTTTCCCAATTAGCTTGTCAATTATATATTCTTATTCTAATATTTCAGATTTCTCCTAGATTTACAACTTACATCTTCCGTTATTAAGGTCTAATATAAATTAGTACTTTAACATTTCATTAATATTTCATTTTTAATGATGCAAAACTGTAGAGGAAATCAAGGCTGATACCAGAGATGAAATGCTAATTGCCCTGACTTATGATGTAAATGCTTCTCTCCCACCTCTATAAGCCCTTTTCGCACCAAATCTATACTACGCCTCCCAAGACCCTCCCCCACTTAGCCCAGCATAAAAGGAATGCGGGGCTATTGTTCTGGGCTCAGAGTTTGGAGTTTGTCTCCTCTGGGCCCATGCACGTAAATAAAGATCATGCTCCTAACCTCTCAGTGTCTGGTCATTTCATTTTTCCGTAACATTTGGTTCCCTGACCGGGACACGACCTTACATAAATTCGGGTCGACTTGCCGCCAACTGAGCAGGGCGGGCTGGGTGCCCGGTGGCCCAGCTGGGGACCGGGGAAGCGTGCGCCCTGAGATTTCTCAGGCCCGGACTGGTCAGGACACTGGACTCCGGCCCGCAACTCCAGCCTGGAAATGGGGGCTTCGGAACATGATCTATTGGAAGGCGCCGCATCAGTAAGTGCCCCGGGGACCAGACCCGAGATCGGGAGGGATTTGGGTCCCTCATCTGTTACAGTAGGATCGAGACTACGGAAGTCCGACCGCCGGACCCTCACTTGGGGAGGGAAACTGAATAGCCCCTGAATGTTTGAAAAGTAAATTTAAGTGCGTCTGTGTTTGTTTTTCTATGGGTGATGGTCTTGGGGAGGGAACTGAATAACCTCTGAATGTGTGAGTGAACGCAAGTGTGTCTTTGTTTGTGGCTCCTCGGGCGCTAGCCTACGGAGCAAGAGTGGGTCCCAACCTGCAGTTCCTGTGTCAGGTCGTACGGTATAACGGTTGACAGTTAACCCCAAATTCTGTAGGGGCAACCTTAGCCAAGACCGACTTCATCCCGCGAGGGAGCAGGCCAGGCGGACGAGCGAATGCCCCCACCCTTTGTGTGTCTGCGCCATGCGGAAGGGAAGCCATGGGGGCGGACCTTCTACAACTTTAGATTGTATGCTGCAGAATTTCAGCAAATTTAAAGGGCAGGACCCATCGTTTGATGAGGGCCAATTGGAGACATTTTGTACTGCAGAGTGGCCGAATTTGGGGTCGGCTGGCCCCCCGAGGGAACATTAAATCTATCCACTATAAGAGCAGTTCACCTGAAAGTTACAGGAAAGCCAGGACATCCCGATCAGTTTTCCTATATAGATAGATGGCAGGAGTTGGCCCAAGATATGCCCAGCTGGTTTAGTAAGTGCGCAGGGACTCAGGGGTGCCGTAGAGGAGCCGCCGGCGGGGCACGCCCAAGAATGTGTTGTCCACAGGCGCCCCCTACGGCTCCCCCGCAGGAGCCCCTGACTCCTCCGCCTTCTATCTCGCCCCAGGGGCATCAGTCTCCCCAGGAGCCCTCCCCGGTTCGGTACCCAGCCCTGCCCCATCCAGGCCCGTCACCCATAGCTAGCAGACTTAGAAGCCACCAGCCCCCTCTTCAGATGCCACTCCGAGAG